>VDFB02121625.1:0-50293 GCA_007258455.2 Sequoia sempervirens | reverse complement strand
ATTTGGCGCAGCGTTTTTTGCAATTTTTTGTTGGATTTCATGGGATTTTCTTCGACGGGATTTCTGCTGCAAATTTTTGTGTGATTCTTCTGGAAATCATGTCAGTTCCGCGTGCGTTTTTTGCACTGACTAGGGTTTCTGTCCTTACGTGAACTCATGATTTTGCAGATTTTTGAAGATTTTTTGTTAAAAATCGCGGATTAAGATTTTGAGCTTTTTGGCAATCTTTTTTTGCATAATAAAATCGTGTGTTTTTTGCTAAGGTTTTTTGCAGACTATGTTTTCATGAATTTTCAAAAATTTGTGGCTAACGCTGAAGAACTTCAATTTTTGCACGATTTTAAATTGTGGGTTTTTGAGCCATTGATTTTTTGGCAATGTTTTGAAAAAATCATGGGACTAGTTGATCGCTTCAGGATTCGTGCCAACTGATTACCTCGTTTTTTCGTGCCTTTGGAAAATGGGAGGGATGGCGTCTTTGACCAACATCATGTTGGAAAGTAGCTTGAGGTTCAATGGTAAAAAGTACAACACGTGGAAGTAGCGGATGCTCACTATTTTTGAGTACTGGTGTCTAGACTTGCTTGTTTTGGGTATAGAAGCTCGTCCCACCACTGTAAGGACCAGTACAAATATGATGGTAGTAATCGAGAGTCGGTTATGCTTCTCAAGTTATTAGTCACCGATGAGATGCCTCCAAAAATACCATCTTGTAAGATTGTTGCGAAGATCTAGAAACACTTGAAGGATCTTCATGAAACCTCAGACAAGGGAAGGGCTTTCTTCCTTCAAAGCATGCTATTCTCCATTATGATGGATGACAAGATGTCTTTGCGAGATCATCTTCTAAAGATCAAAGACATTTGCAATCAACTGGAGGCCATTGGTCGCAAGATGGAAGAAGAGGATATGGTGGTTATCACGTTGAAAAGCTTACTATGATCCTATGAGCACTTCATTGAAACTCTCAGCATTACCTCCACCAATGGTGACCTGAAGTTTGATGAGCTGTGCAACAAGCTCTTGCAGTAGGATAGGTGGAAGAAGCAGTTTGGGAGCGCAACAGTGACACTCCCAGTGTTGAACAAGTGTTCACTGCTAAAGACAATGGCAAAGGCAAGTCCACTTAGCAGAAAGGATAAGGCAAATTGGAGGATAGCTCCAAGAAGTCTATCACATGCCATTACTGCGGTAAGATTGGCCATATGAAGAAACATTGCAAGAAGCGGTTGGCTGATTAGAAATCCAACCAGGAAGGGTCTCAACAGAGTGCCCATGTTGAAGAGCATATTGAGCAGGAGGAGTCTGCCTTTTATGCATTCATGGCCAAAAGACCATCAGATTATGGGTAGACTTGGTGTAGTTAGTAGAATGACCATTAAGGGAGGGTATTAAAGTAATATTGTAATATTTAATGCTCATCTTAGTTGTTAGTTTGTCGTTAGCTTACTTTCAGTTAACTTAGGTTGCTTTCAGTTAGTTTTTAGCATCTTCCTTTATTGCTTTCATTCATGATTGTTTCTTTTAGAAACATCGTCTTGTAAACTATTATTAAACGAGTATTCCTCTCCTTTTTTAGCCCAAGCAATAATAAATATACTGCACATAGTTTGAGCAAAAGGACATGCAAAGAAAACATGAATAATATACTCAATATTATGATGTATAGAACAAGGACCAATGGTGATATCACAAGCACTAAGAGTAGAGCCAACAAAATGCAGTAGTGACAACCACATGAAATAGGCCTTCTTAGGCACAACACAGAGAAAACAAATGCTACTAAACCTATCACACCAACTCATATAAGAACCATCTAATCCCTTCTTAGTAAACTTGGAATAATTTTTGTTTAAGAGGGTGGTATTGAATATGGTCTCCCCAAGAGGCACATAACATGTGCCACCTGTGGATATCTGAGCCATATCCTCTTTGAAATAAGGAGGAACAACGTGAAAAGGAATGACATTGGCAAAGAAGATTTTGTCAACTGGATCATCATCTACTTCCTTTTGAGTTTGTGCATTGAACATATCTAGAAAGCAACTGGAAGATGAATCCACAATCTTTCTTTTCCCCTTTGGCTCCATTCCACTCATCTCAAAAATTGGAACTATTGGAGTTGTTGAACTATAAACATGTGTAGAAGTCCTAGAGGAAAGGACATCAATCCTAGATGTTCCTTTGTACACTTTGATAATTTCTTTGCTCCCCTCAAATGTGAGCTTAGTATGCCCAATCCATTTACTACGATGTGTAGAAAGTGTGCATTGGCCCTAGTAATGCTGCCCTTCCACTAGAGGGAGAAAATATTACAACCCCAATGTCGGCTCTCTTGTGAATTGTTGTTTTATACATCAAGGATGGTTGCAAATTGTCACAAATGAGCCCTCTCATTGAATTTACTTGTTGACATATTTGACTGAAATCTCAGAACTACAAACAATCTTTAAGGCCCTTGTAGTTGAAATTTTAGTTGGTGTGGCCTCTTCCTCTTCTCCTCTGGCCACCTTAGTTTCTCGGCCAATTTTTGTCCGATATATTAAACCTTCATGATTGTCACTTGGACAACTCATTTTGCCATTGCAAAAAAAAGGTATATGCATACACAACTTTCTTAGCCCATTTAAAGTGCAAACAAAACAAATATTTTTTAAGCCTGTTACGATTACAACAAAAAGATGGTAAATTAAATTTTTATGACAAATTTAAGAAAAATAGCATTCTTTTAACACATTTCAAGTGCACAGAAACAAAAACAATTTTTTTAAACCCCTCACATTTTTTTTTTGTCAATTGCTTTCTCATTTAAAATCTAAACAAAAGAAGAATGTGTGGTGAACATTTGAACTGTTGGATAATGAAAAAATGATTGTCTGTGTTGCAAGGTGTGTGCCCATGGTGTCCTTGTGTTGTGCAACGTAGAGCTTGGGTTTGTGACATGGCTTAATTGCCTCCTGTGGATTCATTAACTCTGGTGGTTGTATCGGGCATTGAGAGGTCAATCTTTTGGTGCAACGACAACCATTTGTGCAACAATTGGTATCAGAGCTTGGGTCATGGGTTCGAACCCCTCACTTGCGTTTGGGGGGGGGGGATTGTTGCAAGGTATGTGCCCTTGGTCTCCTTGTGCTGTGCAACGCAACACTCGGGTTGGTGACATGGCTTAACCGCCTCTTGTGGATTCATTAACTCTTGCGGTTGTATTGAGCATTAACAGGTCGATCTTTTGGTGCAACGACAACCGTTTGTGCAACAGTCTGGTGGTTCAATTTGTTGAATTCACGCAAAAAAAAAATAGTGACAAATGGTTTGCAATGGGAGAACCTTTGGATTTGCTTTCTTTATAGAATCGTTTGGATTTTGATTTCAAAAATTCCACTTCAAATGCTTGTAGCTTTTCATGCAAAAATTATAAAAATACATCCTTGTTAGTGTGCATCTCTAGATCTCCTAACTTGAATGAACCAAAACATTAGGAACTTGGGAAAAATCATGTAATTGTGAATTCATGACATGTTTGAGAAGCTTGTGTAGGAAGTTCTCTGATTTTTGAGGGACATTTCCAAGAGATGTATAGACACTTTTAAGCCTTCTCATTGTTCTCTCTTCTGTATAGAACCACTTGGAATTTGATTTCAAAGAGTTCTACTTCAAAAATGCTTGTAATTCTTGATGCAAAAATTATAAAAATACATCCTTATTAGTGTTTATCTCTAGATCTCTTAGCTCAAACGAATCAAAATAGTGGCACTTAGGAAAAACTAATGTAATTTTGAATTTATGACAGGTTTGAGAAACTTTTATAGGAAGTTTCCTAAGGGCACTTTGTTGAGATGTATAGATATGCTAGGAAATGTCATTTGAGATATGCTGACAGGTGTAGACGTTGCTGTATGTGTCTTCAAGATGGAGACACATTTTTAATGTGGGGATACCGGGATAGATAATGGGGGATGGGTACAAGTATGATTGATTAACTATATTCAAAGTTCATGTTCTGAAACTAAGTTGCAAAAATACTAAAAAAGCAATAAGGCTTTAAGAAATCACTAATGTTGTCATGTCCCCTCCGTTGGGAGAATAAAATATTAATTGTAATTTACTTAAAATGTTTTTATAATATTATAAATAATAATTATATTAAATTTATATTGATAATAAAATAATATAATTTTGTTAATAATAATAAATCTCCTTGGAGGCCGACTCACATTTTTTTCGAGTGGCACCAACTTATTTCCAATTTTGGGGCCGACGTAACTTTTGTTTTATTGGTTCAAAAAAAAAACTTTTGTTTTATCAAAGAGCTAACAGGTATAAAAGAGGGAACATTTTGACATCCAGGATCATGGGATTTTATGCTGAATAACTCTGCTATTTACAGCTTATTACTTGGGATGAAAACCCTAGTACCTGTGCAGAATTAGGATTTCTACCCAATTTTTTTAGAAAGTGCATATCTTCCAAGTCCTATTGAATTTATTTTTTATTTTTAGTGGGTTGTTTAAGCAGTAAAAGAGGGGCCTACAATAAACATTGCAGAGTAGTTGGAGCATAATTAAGTGACTTATTGTAGAATTAGGGTTTCCAACCAATTTTCTCTCAAGGTAGCAAACCACCTATTTTTTGGGATATTTTCTAGGAAAGTGCAAACTAGGCTCTAGTAAGTTATAATAAATTTTTTAGATTATGTTGAATTTATTTGTGTGATTTATTGCAAAATTATTTTGGAAGTTCCTTACAACAAGAAGTAGCAAAAGAAGAAGAAAAATAAAAAGAACAAGAATAAGAAGTAGAAGAACAAGAGAGAAAAAGAGAAAAGCAAGAGCAAGAGAAAAAAAAAACAAGAGAGAGAGAAACAAAGAACAAGAGAAAGAGCAAGAGTAAGAGCAAGAGCAAGAGCAAGAACAAGAACAAGAGAGAGAAAGAAGAACAAGAACAAGAGAAAGAAGAAGAGCAAGAACAAGAAAAGGTACAAGAAGTGGTAGAAGAAGAAGAGGAAGAAGAAGAAGAAGAAAAAAAGATGAAGCAAAAAAGGAGAAGATGAAGATGAAGATTTTCTGCATTGAGGACAATGCTTTTATAAAGAGGGGGGCACTGATATGACCCTAACACTATAGTGTGTATTGTGTTATGAGTAGTCGGCTTGTGGCTACCTTACTTCTTAAATAAGTTACATAATCATTATTATAATCACACATATGTATTTAGGTCGTCCTAGGAGTTATATTTGAGTATCTAGGTCGGCCTAGGTGGCATCCAAGGCATAAGTATGGTATATATAGGAGGTAGTGGTTAGTTATTATCATCATGTGGAGTATTGTGTTCTTATTGAAGAGTATTGGAGGTATCCCCCTTGAAGTGGATTAGAAGGTTGCCCCCTCAAAGTGGCATATTACTATCAAGTATTTTCAGCATATTTCATATTATATTCTTCTCTTGTGCAAGTTATTTCATAACATTTGGGATCCTGATTCTTTTTTTTTTTTGATATGTAAGATAGTAATTATATTAATCAGAAAGGATTTTCTTTACATTGAAAGGTGCCTTTCTTGCACTACTTTGAACCATCTACCCAACCCAAAAAATCAATCATACGAAGGGATATGGCCACGAAGGACTACTTGCCCTCATTTCATACCACACTCTACAAAAAATTTGCCTCGCAAGGCCGATTACCCAAATTTCATCCCAAGTTTGATACTTAAAATATGCCTCACAGAGCTCGACTTACTACAAAACTCCCAAAAAATGCATTTGATACTATACTCCTACGTATTACCAGTGCAAAATGTAGAAACTTGCTTAGTTCTCCATGGCTCATCCGTTTGAGATTATTTGGATAGAATCAAAAAGCTCTCCAATCTAGGCCAAATTCTGCATCGGTTCGAGCCATAAGAGCTTCTTAAGGAACCTAAAGTCTTGCTCCGCCCTTATCTTGTGTCGCACCAGTGCCGCTCCAGAGATGTCCAACAAAAAGGGGTGCCATATTACTACCTCACTCGGGATGAACAACCTTTGAATGTCCTTCAGTCGAGGGATTTCCACTCTCGGCCAAGCCATCGTGATTACTTCCTTCGCTCCCCCCAAAAACTCTTGTTTAATTAATAGCCTTGCCATTGCAAGAACCATCCTTTGGAAGCATACAAGTCCAAGAGAGCTGCGATGAAATGGGAAGATATGTCGGTATTTAGTCTATATCGCTCCTTTGCACACATGAATTCTCACCCTAAGATCTTCTTGATGGCTTCCAATGCCAACTGCCCCTCCACCATGAAGATTGACCTTAGCCTAAGGTCCGTTATCACCCAATGGAATGCCATTTGTCTTTTGGAGCTCGTCAACCTGATTGGCGTAACCATTGATGCTTGCTTGAAGAAATCACTTTTCCACCACTCTTGAAAATAAATCTCAATTGCTCGGCCTTTTATATTCATCTTTACTCGAGTTTTAGTAATACCTCTTAATGGCATTAAATGCCTATCACTTTTTTTTACCCTTTCCTGCCCATTACTTACCGATGACAATTTCGCCATTCTAGAGACTTGACTCTATTTCTAGCCATCGTATTGTCTCAAGTTTTACTTTAGTTGTAGGGGTCATTTGGGTGTTGATCCTAATATTTTTTGATTAACACTGTCAAAGCTCCAACATTGGCTAGATCATCAACTTCCCTGTTTGCTTCTCTGTGTAATTGTTAAACCGGTGAAGTACTTCTACTACCATATCCAAAAGGGCTTTCAGCTTCTAGTTTTGGGTTTTCTTTGTTTTGATTGCATTAGCAACTAACATGGAATCTCCTTCTATTTCAACATCTTTAATTTTGAACTCCTAACAAAGTTGAAGGCCACATGAGAGGGCTTGGAATTTCGCCACATTATTTGTTCCCTTTGGAAGAGACTTTGAGAGCTTACTCACCATCTGACCCTCCTAATTCCTCAGGATGTATCCAACACCAAAATTCCCATTACCCCTAGCTGCTGCATCGAAGTTTAGCTTATACCTCCCATAACTAGGGGGTATCCATGAGGTACCATCCCTCAGGGATTGAGCTTTTTGTCTACCCATCCCAATTATGGGTGGTATGCAAAGACCAAACCAAGCCTTCTTCATTCTAGAGTCCCAATCTGGGAAGGAAGAATGTTGGTGGTTTTGTGTTGCCACCCTACTATTCACCACTTTGACTATGGCAACTTCTAATTTATTTAGGAAGGAGGGCATACTCATCTCCTCCTCTTGAAATAGTCTCTTGTTCCTTTCATTCCATATTTCCCATAATAGGATTGATGGGCTTATTAACCACAAGTTTGAGGAAAGTGCATTCTTTTTAGTCTTGGCCATGCTTTGAATAGATTGAGGATGTTGTTGGGTAGAGCACTTACCCAATTGAGTTTGGCATAGAGCCATCTTTAGCATTCCTAGGCGAAGGGGCATCCTAATAGTATGTGATTCGTGTTTTCTTCATTGTTTTTATAGAGGACACATCTAGATGGACCTTGGTAACCGATTTTGGCAAACTTATCTACAGTAAATATCTTGATTTGTAGGGCTGCCTATGTGAAAGCTCTACCTTTTGGTAGGCAAAGTTTGTTCCAGCATGGATGTAGAGGTAGCGCAGTTACCATAACATCCTTTCTAGAGCTCTATATCCCTCTTTTGTATTATATCGTCCGGACTTCAAGCCGACCCATATTATCCTATCCTTACCTTCCCTAATTGTTATTGCCATATTTACCAAAATATCTTGTAATTTCTCGACTTCATTATGCGGCAGACCCATTTGTCCCAACTCTTTCCATTGCCAAATTTGGGCACCATCCTTTTCACTAACTTGCATATAGTCTTGGGCTCCCTAGGCTTGTAATAAGTTTCTACGCTTCTGTTCCACTGCCAAAACATTATCCAAACTCAGGAAACCTCCCCAAGAGTCTTCCCTAAAGAGGGCGGTTTTCCCATCATGTATGTCCCATGACAAATAATATGTGATTAGTGAATGACATTCCTTCATGAAGTTCCAAGTTCTTGAACCTTGAGGCAAAATCTTTGAGGTTAGAATACTCGTTTCAACATTGTTATTCAAATATTTATTCTTAAGGATCTTGACGCATTTTGAGTTTGTATCAGTATGCATCTTCCAAATTAATTTAACGCCTAATGCTTTGTTTTGTTTTGGATCTCTCAGACCTATGCTCTAGCTGCTTTTGCTTTGCAAATCTTATCCCATACTATGAGGGCGATCTTATTTTAATCAGATGTCCCTTGCCAAAAGAATTTCCTCATGCTTTGATTTAGTTTCTGATTTACACCTGTTGGGATCGAAAGGCAGGACAACAGATAGATTGGGATTGTGGAGATAACTGCGTTTAACATGGTTATTCGCCCACCCCATGACAACCACCTTCCTTTCCATGATGCCATTCTATCGCTAATTTTAACTTAAAGGGGATCCCACAGTTTATTGCTCCTCAATCCTTTTACAAGGGGCAGACCAAGGCATATGCTGGGTAGTTGACCTTTATTGAAATTGAGGACTTTGATTATTTCATGTTCCTTTCGAGGATTTGTGAAAAGAAATATATCTCAGATTTAGCTTCACTAACTTCCTGTACCGAGGCAACATTATACAGATCCAAAGTTTCTTTTAATTGTATTGCCTCCCTTCTTTTTGCTGCTCCAAAAAGCATGTTATCGTCTGCAAATTGTTGATGCATGATGGCCAACATATTGCTGATAATCTGAATTCCCTTCAACATACCATTTGCTGCTGCTAAATATATTGCTATTCCCAATGCCTTTGCCATGATGATAAAGAGGAAGGGAAAGAGCGGATTCCCTTGTTTGATTCCTTTGGATACCTCAAAATAGCCTTTAGGGAGCCATTTATTAGAACCTAAGTTACCGGTTTGCTGCATATAGGCTCCTAGTTCTTGTTCGAAACGGACTTGGTTTGAGATACAGGTCCGGTACGAAACTCGTCCAGATAGGGTCCGACCCACAGCCTGTGGGTTCGATCCTGTCGGACCAGGTTTGAACCCGGATAGAACCCGTGACGTTTCATGCCCAGGCCATGCTTTTTCAACTTGTTTTTGCATTTTTTTATTATTTTTTTGACTTTTTGTTGACTTTGAAAGACTAAAATGTTCCTCCCAACCCTAATAATTGCCTCCTAACACATCAAATAGGTAAAAACATACTCATTTAACAATTTGTGAATGAAAAACAAGTTTTTTTGCCTCCATTGCTGAACTTTCTCTCTTGCTTGCACAAGCTTGAATAGACTTGAAGGTTGATCGTTGATTGTTCGAAGTTGGTTGTTGTGCTATTTCTAAGCACTTGCAAGTGTCCGTTCGTTGCCAAGAAGATCGTAGAGCGAGATTTCTTCAAAAGAGGTAGGTTTTTTGAAGTTTTTTGGTTTTTTCTTTACATTTTTTTTTAACAAATGAACGCTTTTGTTTTGTTTTTAAGTTTTTGTTTTGTTTTCATTCTTCTAAGTGTCTATAACACATGTTCAATTTTTTTAGTTTTTTGAAATGAATTAAGTTAGTTTCAATGCCAAAATTTCAATGTGTTGTGCCTTAGGTATTACAATGGCATCCGGTTCTACCTCCTTAGGCTCAAACCAATCTCGTTTCAAAACAAACCCGAACTCTCCCCTTTGGAAATATGTTGAAATGGCTCAACAACTTCTAGGTGGTGGAGCATATGTTTGGATTTGTAGTCATTGCCATGTTAGATATTCTAGCTTATATAGTCGAGTGAAAGGGCACTTGTGTAGGATCCTTGTACTAGGCATCAAAGGTTGTCTAGGTGAAAATAAACAAGGCATTCCAGATGATATAGTATTGGGATATATTGCTGAGGAAGAAAAAGCATACCAAAAAGCAATCAATCTTAAAACAAGTCATCCTTTGTTAAAGATAGGATCTTGAGTGATCGAAATAGGGGTGACCATCGTTTCTGATGGATGGAAAGATGCAAAAAATCGCCCATTGATCAATGTTATTGCAATGTCCCCTAAAGGGGCAATGTTTATCAGAGCAGTGGATTGTGAAGGACAGGTGAAGGAGGTCCATTTATTGCTAACATCCTTTGTCAAGCTATTGAAGAATTGGGCCATCAAAATGTTGTGCAAGTTGTAACTGACAATGCAAAAAATTGTAGGGTTGTTGGGTTATTGATTGAGAAGTATTCACACATTTTTTGGACACCTTGTGCTGTCCACTCCCTCAATCTAATGCTACGAAAAATTGGAACCAAAATTGAGTGGATCAAATAGGTGCATGCTGAGGCCAAAGACATCGAAATGTTTGTCACCAACCACCATATGACACAAGGCATATTTAGACAATTCTCAAAATTGGAGTTGTTGAAGGTAAGTTAATTCTCAATATTTTTAATTTTCTTTTAATTTTAAATTTTGATTTTGTAAATTTAAATTATATTTATTTTGATTTTCAAACAGGTTGCTGAGATCCGTTTTGCCTCCAACACAATTGTGTTGAGAGGACTTATGAAGGTTCGTGAGGCACTCTCTAATATGGTCATCAACCCTAATTGGTCTGTATGGAGGCAATCTAGCACTGAAAGGGCAAATAAGGTGAAGCAAATGATCCTAGGTGACAGTTGGTGGGATCGTGTTGAGTATCTCCTCAGTTTCACTGAGCCCATATTGAGCATGATCCGTTACACTGACATGGATAGACCTTGTTTGGGTGAAGTATATGATGGCATCGACTCAATGATTGAGAAGATGAAAACCATCATCAATGCAAAAGAGGAAGATCCTGAAGAAAATTTCTTCAAAGAGCTACATCAAATCATTGTAGAGAGATGGAACAAAATGACCACTTGGTTGCATTTTCTCACTTTTGCATTGAGTCCCAAATATTATAGTGTTGAGATACTTTCTGTTTCTTCAAGAGTTGCTCCATATAGAGATGCTGAAGTGGCTCAAGGGTACAAGGCAACACTTCGTAGAATCTTCAGTGATCATGACTAACGTGATCTAGTGAGGGCTGAGTTCATGGGTTTTGCATGCTCCAGTGATTGTGGTCTTGATGCTCTACGAGACAACTACAGGGCGGATGCTCATAGTTGGTGGTCCTTCCATGGCCAAGAATACACGCACCTCCAACCTCTTGCAATAAATTTTTTATCCCAAGTAAGTTTTATAGTCAAAATCTTTTATCTTTTAAATTTAATTTTATATTTTGTAATTTTAATTTTAATTTATATTTTATTTAGTTAAATTTTGTAACTCTTAAGTTAACTATTTAGTTTGGTCTTAATAGGTTGCTAGTTCATCTTCTTCTGAGAGGAATTGGAGCACATACTCCGTCCACTCAATAAAGCACAATAGGCTACATTCAAAAAGGTAGAGGACTTGGTGTATGTGCATTCAAATTTGTGCCTCTCATTACACACAAACAAAGTTCCTACAAAGAAGTAGACTCAAGGAGGTGGGATATTGAGCCAAAGCATCTTGGCTTGGATGCTTCCACGAGTCACTTAGCTGCACTTGATATTGATGATGACTATGAGCCTGAGGTAGCTACTGAGCATGAGAGTGCTAGTGTTAGTGCTAGTGGCAGTGCTTGTGCGAGTGCCACTAACGCTATTTGTGGTTCTACACAAAATGTTGCATCTAATATGGATGTTGATGAGGATTTTTTTGATGACCCATATGATTGATCAATGATCAATAATGGCTGATTGTAAACACTTGACATTTTTATGTTTGAACTTTAATTTATATCATGACATTTGAGTATCACTAATATTTTAATATTTGATTTATGAAAGTGGTGGTGTATTTTTGCTATGTTATTTGACTATTAATATGGTGGTGTATTTTGAACTTAATTAGTGCTGCAAATATGTATATATTTCTGATTTTTATATGTTTTTGTATTAACGAACCCAAAATGAACCCAACCCCCAATTTTTTTTTTCCTGAACCTGCAAACCGAATCCGAAACCGAACCAGTAACCTCCAATGCTTTGCAAAGAAAATGCCAATCTACTCTTATCATATGCTTTTTTAATATCCAACTTTATCAACATGCATTGCTTTTTGGTTCTTTGAATAGAATGAATTGCTTCTTGCGCTATTATCACTTCTTCCAATATCGATCTCCCCGACACAAACCTTGTTTGTTCATCTTATGTATGATGTTGCATAATGATATGGGATGGGAATCATCCAAGGATAAACGTTTTTCTTTCTTAAGAATGAGGGAAATGAAGTGTTATTTATTTCTGTTAACACCTTACTCGAATTCCTTGAATCCTCAATGGCTGCTACCACATCATTCCCCACCATGTCCCAACGTTTTTGATAGAAACTAGCTGAGAATCCATTTGGACTAGGAGCTTTATTTGGATGAAGTTGGTACACAACCACCTTAATCTCTTCTTCCAAAAAGCTCTCTATCAACATCTTGTTTTGTTCTTCTGTAACTAGGCGTGGGATGCCTTGAATCAACTGTTGCTTAGATTTCAAATCAGATCCTCCCCAATTATTAAGCAAATTTCTAAAGTGTTCTACTGTTTCTTTAGCAATCTCTTTTGGGCTTTCAAGGGTTATTCTATCAACTTTCCTGATCTTTGTGATTTTATTGATATCCCTACACACTTTTGTTACATTGTGGAAGTATTTGGTGTTTTTGTCACCCTCATTGATCCAAGTTTCCCTAGATTTTTTCCTCCAATACGTTTCTTCTTTGGATAACACCTCCTCATAATCCCTCAATAATTCCTTTTCTTTCAAAAACTTCTCTCTATCCATCCTTGCAATGAGAACTTCATTAAGAGCCCTCAATTCTTCTTCCAACCTTTTCTTAGTTTCAAAGATGTTGAATTGGCTTTTGTTTCAATCCTTCAACTGGTGTTCGATCAGTTTTAGTTTTGTTACACAAAACATCTTAGTTCCTATTGGCTTTGTTTCACCCAACCATTGCTCAATTATCTTTAAAATTTTTTGGTCTTTCATCCACATATATTCAAGCTTAAAAGGGCATCTGATTGGTTTCTTGTCCCCTAGAATATCTAGTTGAATCAGATAATGATTCGATCCAGATTGAGGGATGATGCTGCCCTCTAGAGAGAAGGGAAAGACTCCCAAATCTTCCTTGAATAGAAACCTATCCAGTTTCTTTGCAATGTTTCCTAATCCTAACCTCCTATTTGTCCATGTATGGTTTCAATTTGACATTTGAATTTTCAATTGCTGGTTATTCCCCACAAATTCCTCGAAGTCGATCTTTGACTTATACTTCCTTTGAACACCCCTCTTTTATAATGACTGCGTAATATGGCATTAAAGTCCCCTTCCATTATGTGTATCTCATTTGGAAATAAGGCTAAGAAGTTTTCAATTTTTCTAGGAGTTTTTTAATGCAAGAGGTCGGGCCATAAACATTCACTAAGGTAAACTGTAAGTTTGAGGGTAGACTCCTTACCTTACATGCTAACCAATGCTTGCTTGCTACAGCCCCCTCGAGGTATACTATCTGCGATCTCCAAAATGTGACTATACCACTCGAAGCACCCTCTTATTCCGCTAACTCCATGTTCTAGAACTTACACTTCCTTTTGAACAATTTGACTTCCATACTGCTTATCTTTGATTCTTGAACCAATAAGATGTCTGCCCTAGATGTCTCCATACTACCCCTGACCAGGCATTTTTGTTAGGGGCGTTTAAGCCCCCAACATTCCAGGATAGAATTCTCATGTCTCCCAGGAAGGGGGATGATCCCCTTCCCTAACCTTAACATTCGAGTTATCTTAACTTGTCCCTTTGCATCCTTGTCCATGTTTGTAAGAGACCAGTTGTCTCTCAACCCAAACCCTTTGATTGTAAATGCTTTTTTCTGTTTGTTTTGTAATTTTTGGTTTTTTTTGGTGTTTTTGCATATAAAAGAGAAAATGCGATTTTGCAAGAAAATGCTTGGAAAATATAATAAAATACTAGAGGACTATATTTGACAGAAATAAGCCTGCAGCTTGATGCCTGATGCTTTATTTATCTTTCAGAATAATTATAACTGTGAAATACAATCATGCAAGTAAAAAGGCAAACTATTATTTAAAGAACCTGGACAAGTTTGCAGCCGCCAGAAGAAGGCCAAAGAAGGTACGGCCAAATGAAATAAGCAATCTACAGACTCCGAGATCAATGCTAAATCTCCAAAATCCCTAGGCGTCCAGAATAGAAGAGGCAAAAGATCAAAAATCAAGACGTCCAGCTGAATATGAATGGTACGGCTTTGCTGCTGTGATAGTACGGCTTGTACTAGCAAATGAGAAATCCGTACGGCCTTGAAGTTTGTGCCTGATGCAAGACAAAACACTGCCAATGCAATATTCTCCTTCTGGAAGGAAGATCGATCCAACTCTGAATATAAAACTCCACAATGAACTCTGTAATAACTTTTGTATGAAGCTATTCAACTGATAGTCTTCAATTGGTATTGCACAGTCTCAGTATGCCTGATTCTGAAGAGGGAACGTTCTTCAAAATCCGATGATCTGCAGAAACCCTGGTTTCTCAAACCCTAATGCTCTCCGAGAGAAGAATAAAGACAAATTAGAATAATCAACATAATGAGTTCGATTTGCCTTGAGGAAATATATAACCTCTCTCAAAAGGTCGACCCATCTCAAAAATCAGCTCAATAACATTTAATAATAAATAATTCGCCTTTTCTCAATACTTAGGCTAATATTTAATAAATGGCGTCCTTTTTTATTTAATGAGTATTAAACTCATTAAATATCAAATTTTTCCCCTTTTTTTATAAAGTATTAAAATACTTTATAATTTGTCATTTTAAATAATAATTTTAATATTTCATTAAAATGACTTTATATTATAAAGTCAAATTAATAATCTCCTTAATTATTATTAAATGCTCTAATAATCCTTGTTTGCTCAACAAATCATCAAACCGGGTCGATACTGAGCTGACCAACTAAATTAGGTGACCTGCTAAAAATAGCAACTCCTGCCTACCTGACTTACTATAAATAGTATCTCAAAATCACTCTGGAAGTGTTTGCCAAGGCCCAGACCTGAATCAACTGATGGAGTGATGTTCCCAAATGCTAGATAACTGCCTCAAGTGATCCTCTAAACACTTCTGCTAGCCTACGAGGATTTGAATGATAAGCTAACCTCAGACACAATTGTACTGCCTAGGAAGGGGACATTACAGTCTGCCCTCCCTGAAATTGCTTGTCCTCAAGCAATCTCAGCTCTGGATGCTGTAAAATCTCCTCTGACTCCCAAGTAGCATCCTCAACCGGGAAGTCTCTCCATTTGATGAAATACTCTCTAATAACCCGCCTCTGAAGATGTCTCTCTCTAACATCGAGGATGGCCTCAGGCACTAATATCAACTTCCCCTCGTCATCAAGGGGTGGCAGTACTGGAGAAGGAATCACATGCTGACCTAATGCCTTCTTTAGGCGTGAGATGTGAAATACGTTATGAACCCTGCTATCCGCCGGTAAGTCCAACTCATAAGCCACCTCGCCCACTCGTCTGATAACTCGAAATGGACCATAGTAACAAGGTTTCAGCTTCTCTGCATCACTTTTCCGCAGAGTGGACTGACGATATGGTTGTAACATGAGATACACCATGTCACCCATTGCAAAAGAACGCACAACCCTTTTCTGATCAGCATACTACTTCTGCTGATTCTGTGCCCGCTGGATATTGTCTCTGAGAGACCTCAAAATGTCTTGCTGATCCTGCATCATGTCACTTGCGCTAGGCACTCTGCTATCACTCAATATCAAATCCAAAAGGTTGGGTGCCTCGTACCCGTACAATGCCATGAAAGGCGTCATCTGTATAGTTATATGGTGAAGTAGAGTTATAACAATACTCACAGAGGTATATCCACCTCACCCAAGCTCTCTGCTGTCCTGCTATGTAATTGCGCAGATATCCTTCCACCCACTTATTGACAATTTCCGTCTGTCCATCTGTCTGTGGATGGTAGCTGGTACTAGGTGTCAGTTCGGTCCCACAAAGTCTGAACAACTCCTTCCAAAAGTTGCTCATGAACCGACTATCTCTATCACTGACTATAGTCCAAGGCAAGCCATGTAACTGGAATACCTCTCTGAAGAAAAGCTCTGCAGTCTGCGATGCTGTGAATGTAGTAGTGATCGGGAAAAAGTGCGCATATTTTGTCAGCCGGTTGACAACTACGTAAATGCAATCTTTACCTTGGGCTTTCGGCAAACTCGTGATAAAGTCCATCGATAAACACTCCCACTTCCTGTCAGGTATCGGAAGTGGCTGAAGCAATCCGACAGGATATGTGTGTTCCTGCTTGTTTTGTTGGCAAATAGAACACTCTCGTACATACTGAAGAACATCAATCTTTAGCCCTTTCCAAGTAAACCGTTCCCGTACTAGCTTATATGTTTTGAAATAACATGGATGGCCCGCCATAGGAAGATCATGAAAGGCTCTCAGAACTGTATCCCTCAACTCTGAATGAGGAACCAGAAAAATCCGCCCCTTGTAAATGATCAAGTCATTCACAACAGTATACCTACTATCCTGCTCTATCCCGTCAACTATGCTAAAAGCCCATGGGTTCTTAGCATACTCTGTAATGATCCGATGCCTACAATCCTCGGAAATCTGTGCCATAGCATTCAACTGAGGTTTGCGAGACAAGGCATTAGCTACAACATTTTGCTTCCCCTTAATAAAGGTGATGTCAAAATCATACGACTGCAGTTTGCTGACCCATTTTTGCTGTCTCTCATTTAGGTCTCGCTGTCCAAGGAAGTGTTTCAGGCTGTTGTGGTCTGTACGCACACTGAACTTGCTGCCCACCAAGTATTGCCTGAACTTAGCCAAAGCATGCATAATGGCTAACATTTCCTTGTCATAGATACTATAAAACCTCTCAGGACCCCTAAGCTTCCTACTCTCAAAAGCAATAGGGTGTCTCTTAGCATCAAAATGGCACCAATGCCCTTTCCTAAAGCATCACAGTACAAATCAAATGACTTCGTGAAGTCTGGTAATGTTAACACTGGACATGAAGTCATGATCACCTTAAACCTGTCAAAGCACTCTTGAGCCTATGGTGACCAAGCAAAAGCCCCTTTCTTTGTCAAACTAGTAAGGGGTGCGGCGTGACGTGAGAACCCACTAATAAATCTCCTGTAAAAAGCACACAACCCAATGAATCCTCTGAGCTGCGTAAGGTTCTCTGGTATTGGCCACTCAACTATAGCTTAGACCTTCTCAGGGTCCATACTGACTCCCTTGGCACTGATGATGTGCCCAAGATACAACAACTCAGCCATGCCTAGCTCACACTTGGACTCCTTGGCATAAAAGGACTCCTCAGCCAAGATACCCAAAACTATATCCAAGTGAGCTAAATGCTCCTCCCATGACCTACTGTACACCAGGATGTCATTGAAGAAGACCAACACAAATCTCCATAGCTGAGAAGTGAAGACCCTGTTCATGGTAGCTTGAAAGGTAGCAGGTGCATTGGTTAAACTGAAAGGCATAACCAAGAACTCGAAGTGACCGCAATGGCATCTAAAAGCGGTTTTCTCTATGTCCTGCTCCCTCATTTGAATTTGATGGTACCCAGATCTCAAGTCAATCTTCTTGAAGAAGATAGCACCATGCAACTCATCAATCAACTCATCGATGCGGGGTATCGGGTACCTGCTCTTAATTGTTTTCTTATTGAGTTGGCGGTAATCTATACACATCCGAAGTGATCCATCCTTTTTCTTCACCAATACGACTGATGAAGCAAAAGGTGACTTGCTAGGTCTTATATGCCCCATAGCTAACAACTCATTGATTGTCTTCTCTATCTCATCCTTGAGCCGTTTCGGATGCCTGTATGGTGTAATCATAATGGGCTTTGCGCCCTCCTCCAACTCGATAATGTGCTCAGTGCCTCTGTCTGGAGGTCTGCCAGGTGGAATGTCACTAAACACTTTAGAGTGTTTAGTCCTCAGTATCTAAATGTCTGGATGGTACTCAACCTTCTGCTGCTCTTGCTGTGCTGGTAATAACATACACTCTGCAGCCCAATCAACCATATCATGACGAATGAGTCTCTCCATCTATCTGTACGATACCATCCTCAGATTGCTCTCTCTGATGGCTTTGATGACATGAAGTTTCTCGTTCACCTTAAACTTCATCTCCATATCCTGAAGATTGAGTGTGAACTCATCCAAATCGTGAAGCCATGCCATCCCAAGTACCACATCAATATCTCCCATATTAACAACGTAGAATTCAGTCTTGAACTCATAGTTGTTCAGCTGCATCGGAAGATCTGTTATCTTTCTATCATATTTGAGAGTGTACCCCTCAGCCACCTTGACTCGAATACCCTCAAACTCCTCTGTCTGTATGCCTCATCTCTCTACCAACCGTGCATCTATAAAATTATGAGTAGCACCAGTGTCGAGTAGAGTGATCACTTTCTGACCTGCTAGGAGCCCACGAAGTCTAAAAGACCCATCTCTCTGAAGACTAGTCAAATGTGCTTCCTGTAACTTCCTTACTCCTTCATTTTCACCATCAATTTCAGACCTCTCATCATCTGAATGCTTTGAATCAGCTTGCTGGTCTGACAGATCAGATTGCTCTTCTCCCTCATAAAACCACTCCATTTGGTTATTTTTCACTTTGGGACGAAGAGGACATACATGCTTCTCATCATAGGGTGCCTTGCACCAAAAACACAACTTTTTCTTATGTAAATCATTCAACCTTTCCCTGTCAAATGGTGGTGCATTCTGTCTCTTAGGATCAGGTGGATCCCTCATCCTGTCAAATGGCCTATTCCTGTCAAATGACCTATTAGGCCTCGTGTAAGGTGTCGAACCTGAAGTGAACTTGCTGCAAGGTGCTGCAAGCTCCATACTACGTGCCTTCCTCATGGCCTCCTGAAGAGTAGGAGGATCAAATGCCTTGACCCAACCTCTCATCGGTTCCATCAAACCCTCGACGAAGAGAATAACAAGTCTCCTCTCAGAAATGCTTGTCACCATGACTGCAACCCTCTGAAACTCACCTATGTAGGAATCCAAACTATCTATCTGTCTAAGCTGAGCTAGGTCTCTAAAATAAAACTCTGGATCCGTTTTGTCGAAACGCTCTATGAGCCTACTGGTGAACTCCTAGTAAGTAGTAACTGCGTGATGACCAAGTGTGTACATGCCGTGATGCCACCAGTCATGCGCCAACCCATCAAGATGCAGTTTAGCAAACTTAATGGCCTCGTCCTCCTGCATAGGTCTTAAAGATAGGTAATTGTCTAACTTGTGTACCCAAGACCTCGCTGAACTCTTATCAGAACCGTCAAAGTAAGGCAAGGTAATCTTGCTGACTGCATACTGTAGATCCCTATTCACCTGTGGCTATGACTGCTGGTGCTGGGGAGCTTTGCAGTCAAATCTACCTCCCCCTCTAGGTTTATGCACATCCATAAACTCATGAAAAGTCGAGGACTGCCTGATCTCAGGTGCCAATGTCGAATACTCTCCATAAAACCTAGTCACATCTGCCACTGACATGCCATTGTGTGGGTGAAACTCATGATGATGACTCTTCTGCTTTGCCTTTGGAGTCGAAGGTGCCTCTCTAGATATGAATGTAGGTTGTCCAGGCCTACGTTCATGATAGATAGGTGACGACTGCCGCTGTGCTGATACCAATGGCTGGTCTATGCTTGCAGTCCCGCTCGTCTGTCCTATCTGGATATAGTGCGGCTGAGACGGAGTACACTGCCTCATCGTGTCCATCAACTGGGACATCATGTCCATCATATTATCATGCCTATCATATTATCATGCCTGCGTCTGAACTCCTCATCAGTAATATAAGCCTCGGCATGCTCTTTCCACTGGATCAGTATTACGCAAGGGATCTCACGATCTGCCATCAGTGTTGTAACACTGTTCTCGCTGCTATTGGAATTGGATCTGTGAATACCCAGAACCCCTGATACTGTCTCACTTTCAGGAATAGGTGGACCTGTCCAATCCTTGACTCTGCCTGTTCCTCTACCCTTATTGTAGAAAATAATATCTCTACTCATGAAAAAGCATCGAAAAGGCACACATCTGACTGAAAAAGCAACTGAAAAAGCAGAGGATGGCAGGAAAACTGTGCTCTGATACCACTGTAAGAGACCAGGTGTCTCTCAACCCAAACCCTTTGACTGTAAATGCGTTTTTCTGTTTGTTTTGTAATTTTTGGTTTTTTTGTTGTTTTTGCATATAAAAGAGAAAATGCGATTTTGCAAGGAAATGCTTGGAAAATATAATAAAATACCAGAAGACTATATTTGATAGAAATAAGCCTGCAGCCTGATGCCTGATGCTTTATTTATCTTTCAGAATAATTATAACTGTGAAATACAATCATGCAAGTAAAAAGGCAAACTATTATTTAAAGAACCTAGACAAGTTTGTAGCCACCAGAAGAAGGCCAAAGAAGGTACGGCCAAATGAAATAAGCAATCTACAGACTCCGAGATCAATGCTAAATCTCCAGAATCCCTAGGCATCCAGAATAGAAGAGGCAGAAGATCAAAAATCAAGACGTCCAGCTGAATATGAATGGTACGGCCTTGCTGCTGTGATAGTACAACTTGTACCAGCAAATGAGAAATCCGTACGACCTTGAAGTTTGTGCCAGATGCAAGACAAAACACTGCCAATGCAATATTCTCCTTCTGGAAGGAAGATCGATCCAACTCTGAGTATAAAACTCCACAATGAACTCTGTAATAACTTTTGGATGAAGCTATTCAACTGACAATCTTCAACTGGTATTGCATAGTCTCAGTATGCCTGATTCTGAAGAGGGAACGTTCTTCAAAGCCCGATGATCTGCAGAAACCCTGGTTTGTCAAACCCCAATGCTCTCGGAGAGAAGAATAAAGACAAATTAGAATAATCAACATAATGAGTTCGATTTGCCTTGAGGAAATATATAACCTCTCTCAAAAGGTCGACCCATCTCAAAAATCAGCTCAATAACATTTAATAATAAATAATTCGCCTTTTCTCAATACTTAGGCTGATATTTAATAAATGGCGTCCTTTTTATTTAATGAGTATTAAACTCATTAAATATCAAATTTTTCCCTTTTATTATAAAGTATTAAAATACTTTATAATTTGCCATTTAAATAATAATTTTAATATTTCATTAAAATGACTTTATATTATAAAGTCAAATTAATAATCTCCTTAATTATTATTAAATGCTCTAATAATCCTTGTTTGCTCAACAAATCATCAAACCGGGTCAATACTGAGCTGACCAACTGAATCAGGTGCCCTGCTAAAAATAGCAACTCCTGCCTGCCTGACTTACTATAAATAGTAAGTACCTCAAAATCACTTTGGAAGTGTCCGCCAAGGCCCAAACCTAAATCAACTGATGGAGTGATGTTTCCAAACGCTGGATAACTGCCTCAAGTGATCCTCTAAACACTTTTGCCAGCCTACGAGGATCTGAATGATAGGCTAACCTCAGACACAACTGTACTGCCTAGGAAGGGGACATTACAATGTTCCTCCTCTTAGTTTGTTTTCTTGCATTTTCTTCTTCTTCCCTACGCCACGGTTTAGAGATTTCTTAGCTACATCCTTCTGTTTTATCCTAGTTTTCATGGCACCAAGGGAGTTAGCTCCATGCCTTTTTGCCTCCTCTGTTCTTGCGGGTGTGGAAGACTCCCACAGAAACACAATTCACCTTCTTCCCACATCTCTTTTACCTTTGAGTTTATATTGGCTAAGTCATTCTTATCATATTCACCCAAATCTGCTCTTTCCAATCCCATACTCAGAGGCTCAGATATCCCAACCTGTTTGCAACCTACTTCTAAAATGTTGTCTACCTCTTCCAACTCCTGCGTCAAAACTCCTTCCTCTATAGGTTTTGTTAGGTCTACTACTTCCATCCCATCCAAGATTTTTTGCTCTTCGTTAGCTTCATCTTGCCCTTTCTTTTCATTTGGTTGTCCTGATTATGTTTGGGTCGATTCCATTTTTTGAGCCCCCTCCATTCCCTTGGAGAGAAACCCTAAAGGAAAATTCCTACCTACTTTTGTGCTCTTCCTGAGAGCCTCTCCTTCTATGGATCACCTTAATTTCTTGAATTTGTTTTAGCTAGTTTGAATTTTTCCCCTTGGTGGAGGTTTTCATCCACATATATAAATGATCCTAATTCACCCCCAATCAAATCTAACACCTCTATGCTCTAGTATTTTGAGGGTAGATTGTATAGTTTCACCTAAACTAGATTTTTCTCCATTTCATGCATTAGTGGGTCAAAATTGGGCTCCAAGTCTTTAAGATAAAACCCTAACCCATCTAAAATTAGTAGTATATCATCCATTATGGATCTTTTCAGTTCCTCTATGAGAAAATTGTTGGAAAGAAAATTGATTCTCACTTATGCTCCCCATCTATATAGGCCCACCATTTCATAATCTTCCCTCTTTCCATCCTTCAACTACACCATTTTGTGAAGAAAGCACATGCCTTCAAGTGATTCTTTGTTGATTTAAGTTTTTCACGGGGATCACCATGTCCTTGCTGTTGAGAGTTTTTTTCTTTTTGTTATTTACCATTACGTTATGGTTTGGTTCCATCCATTGATCCCTGCTTCTCCATGCGTGTAAGTCTTTCTTGATCCTGGACTCCTACTGTAACAACAATTTTGCATCCCTCTTGCTCTTTGACCTAATTGAATGGTTTTTGCTCTAGTAGCAAAGGGAGGAATCTGCCCTTTGAAACCCTCAGATGACTGCCCATCGCTATACTTCCGAAGGTCCCACCAAATTCCTTCTGCCCAATTGTTTTGCTACGGTGCCCTATTCCATAGTGCCGATTCTTTGTGATGCAATATATTTTGGGTCATGCTTTCATATTCCCTGTTCCAATCATACCCGTGGCTTAAAACATTTGACCCATTCCACTGTTTGTGTTGCTGATCAACTCTTGCAAATCCCCTATTCCTCTATTCGCCACTCTCCTTCGATCTCTAGTTGTTATTTCTCCCCCATTTGATAATCTGCCAATTGTTCTTTTTTCCTTCATTCCCATTGCCCTTTTGCCACTCTTTAGGATCCTTATCTTGGCGATCAATGTTGTCTCCATTTGCTCTATGAGAGCCATCTCTTTGGGATTCATCCACTTTCCTTGGGTAACCCAGCCTTTGCTAGTGCTCCTTCCATAGTTCTTTCTTGCATCCTGCATCGGTAGGTCTGCATGAGGATATGTGCCCATGCTCCAATTTTTTGCTCCATTTTTTTTTTCTAGGCTGGATTTAGTAGGGTCTTCATTTTTGTAGCCTTTGTGGACTGAAGAATCATTTTGAAAAGATGTGTTGGAACATAGAAAGGAAGAAGGAATTGATGACAAATTGTATGCAAATGAATTATAGATGGATTGATGAATTTAATTGGCAAAAGATAACATATAGGTTTAAAAGATTCTACAAGTATAGATATTTATATACAAAAATGATAGTAGTAAAAAAATGATTATTGAGTAGAGATAGAGCACACCAAGGGGTGCTGCTGAAAAAAGAAATTATAGCATGTCAAGAGGGCTGTTGCAAGATATAGAGAGGCTGTGAGACACTATGAGATGTAATTTGGGTCATTTCTAGACCCATATATTCATTATATACCACTTAAATAGCCTTAAAACACCTCTAATATGCCTAAATAAGCAATAAAAGTGTAAAATATCATAGGAGAAAAGGTAAATTCGTGAGAATAAGATAATTAAGTTATTATGAAAGGATATGATGGAAAGACATTATGAAAAGGCATTAAGAGGCTATATAAAAAAAGGGAAAAGTGGGAGATAAGAGTGAAAAAGTGCAGAATCATGAGGGATGAGATGAATTAAATATATTTGAGAATATGGAAGGTGATAAGTTGGAGTAAAGCATGAAGAATTAATATATTCTCCGTTTATTGCATCATAGCAAGGTTTACTACATATAACAAAATATTAAAGCATAGACTTCAGTCAAGGTTTTTTTGTCAACAAGGTCTTTACTTTAAAACAATTTTTAACAAGGACTTTATTGTTAACTCTTTAATATTAAAATATAATTTCTTTGGAGGGCTTTAATATGTAACATGGGCTTCAAAAATCATGTAGATTCGTTGGATAACATGGTCTTTACTTCAAATTGTAATTTTTGTAAATGATTTTATGTTGGTAATTATGACATTGACAAGTTCTCTCACATTAAGGTTTACTAAGGCGTAAAACTCCATTCCTATTTACACCTACCTTATTTCTTCTTGCATACATGAAAGACTCTCAAACTTGACCAAAAGATCATTTTACAATTTCAAGGACTTTGAGTTCATAGGAGCATGATACTTGTTGACAGTTTGTGCACCCTTGTTTCCCACTGTTGATAACCACGAGAGATCTTTATGGGTATTTTGATCTAAGTGTTCAGGTCTTTGAGTTTTCTACCTTGTAGAACACCCAAATGGGTATCCCTAGTTCAAATTTGAAGAAAATTGGGTTAAAATTATTATGTGCTTGTGTGTTTTGGGTCTCCTACCGACCTTTTTTGTAGGAATTTTGTGTGTATTTGGTTTTGTGGCTGTTTTCATATGAAATAGTTCATTGTTCAAAATGTGTAGTTTAGTAGTCGGCCAACTTCCTGAATGGACCCAGTGGAGATTAAAGTCCACAAGTTGAAGTTTTGCAGGAATCTAAGTGGATTATGGATCTTGCGAAAATTTCAACGTGATGTGAATATATTTGGATGATAGCGGAAGTCTTGCAAGGTAGAGGTTGCCGGGATTTCGTGGGCAACTAGTTTTGCGAGTGTTTTCATGTGAACCAGACATCATTTCAAAGGTGCAAATGCCGATGGTTTTCCTGTTGGTGTAGTTGTCAATGGTTTTCCCAACGGGTGTAGTTGTGGGTCGAGTTCTTGCAAGGACCTATTGAAGCCCAAATTTGACCAAGTGTGGATTTTTGTGAATGGATGGAGTCCAACTTCTTGCATGTTTCCAATGTCAATGGATTTTTTGCCAAAGCTTGATAGCGAATTGTTCCGATTTGTAGGAATTTGATGGCCATCTGGATTTGTGTGTGTTTTCAAGTGAAGCGGTTTGTTACTCAATGGCGTAGTTTCGATGGAACTCGAATTTTTGTTATATCATGATCAATCTCCTCCCCATCTAATGTTGATGTGTCCTTTTGTAGGCTTTTCCATTTGAACTTCCTTATTCGAATATTTTCATCCAGTTAGGTTGTATCCTCCCGCATATCCACTTACACTCCATTTCCCCACCTCCTCATCTCATGCTAACACCATCACACTCGAAGCCATTGCATTCCATCATGACATCATGGTGATGTCATCATACCTCTTTGCTGACATCATTGTTGGGACCTTAATTTGAAGTTGACCTTTTCAAAGCCTTATTAAACTAGTTCATATGCCCTTTCCCAACTGGTCCAGTTACCTCTTGAACTTGCAAAAGCACCAAACGCCTAGGTGACGATTAATGCTACAACTCTCTTGCCAAAGCTCAATCTAAGGGGACATCAAAGAGATTTTAAAGTCATTTCCATGGATACCAAAGGGAGGCACCCATGCTTCATTTCTTGATCCATACATCCTTTTGTTAGACAACCATTGCTAGACACGATTTGTAGTGGTTTTTGTAGGGTTTTGTACTTCCCTCATCAAATTCATCAATGCGTCGTGTGACAAAAGCACCGGAATGTTTTCCATGATCGCAAATCGGATTTCTTTTGCAAATATGTCAAGTTGGTAGGCATCGGCTAGGGTTTCTTCTCCACCACATGTCCTTTCGCAAATAGAGAACTACGTGAGCTTCCTCAATAGCTTAATTGATATTCTATGCTATAGTGAGTAAGAGAAAACACAATTTAATCTAAGTGCATCACCAACTTTTCCCTTTTATATATTCTTTCTTCCTCTTTTCCTTGGCAAGCTATTAGAATAGGTTTAGCTGTAGGATTATTCAGTACTGGGTTGGACCAGCACTTTGCATCTAGATTAGGCAGGGAATCAGCCCTTTATTTGGAGGCTTGGCTTCATTCAGCAAGGTCCCACACATTGAAGCCATTCCCATATTTCACTGGAATGCTGAGTAGTAGCTTCAGCAAGGGTGGACTTTCAAGTGATAATTGCCAAAACGAGTTACCTTGAGATTCATTATATCACATGAATTTGATTTTATACCAATGGAGGAGACATTTTGATATTCTATATTTTCCACTTTCAATGACTTAAAAAAAAATGTTTATTATATGTTGTTACATGGTTTTAAGTACTAAATTTCTCTTTTTCTTAAGTGATTTGGCTGTGGGACTTGGGAACAACCCCTTATATGTTTCTGTAGATTTGAACTTGGGCTGCACTCCAGGGAGTGGACTTGCTAGACTGTAGACTATAAGAGAGTAGGTGAAAACAAAATCTCTTAAAAAGTATTTGTATATCTTCAACTTTATTAACATAAATGAAGAACAATGTTTAAAATGTCTTGTATTTATATAGTATTTTTTCCTGGAAGGAACACCTATTAATTATTTCTTACTCCCATTGTTGCAGTGGTTCCACAATTCAATTCTTCAAATTTATTTGGTCATTTGCTCTCCCAACCTGCTTGAGTATATATGCAGGCCATTCAATTGCTGGATTCTCTCACAGAATGTGAAAGATGCAATGTTATTTATGTTCTTTTGCCTTGAACATCTTTGTCATTCATCATTCAACTTTCCTTCACACAACGACATCTTGGCCTGATCATCAAGTTCATCACCAGTTATGAGATTTATGCACAACAGATGGTTTTACTTGGACACTCAAACTGGTTCACCAGTCACTTTTCCAGTGATCCTTTGTAATTGCTTTCGACTCAAGGAAAATATCTGCAGTCATATGTCAAATACCGACATGGATAATCTTGATTCTTAATAGATGGGCTTTTCTTCTATCTGTTTAAAAATCACACAGAAAAGTAGCATACGAAGACGCCACAGGCCAATGTGAACTTTGGGACTACCAAAAGACTTCATAAGGAGCAGTGTGCAAGCTTTATATATACATTTGAAATCACCATATATGAGCACTGACCTGCATATACTTTGAGACTCCACAAAGATATATATGCATGCATTCCTTGAAAGTTCATAATTTGCCACATTTGTCACACAGAATGGAAACTTTGCCACAAGTAGAAATGTAATATCCATGTGCTGTCTTAGAAAAACCAATTAGGGCAATTATATATCCTTACAATCAAGACACTGCAAGACTATTGGTTAAACTATTCATTGTGTTTTCTCTAATCTAGATCCTCCCTACTGCCAACTTCTCAAGCAGTGTGCATTGAGCACATTTCAAGTTTTATTCAAAACAAAAATGAAAATCTTTTTGGGCATGTTGGATGGTACAACAATTTTTTATTATTTCATTTTTTTCCCAATCCAATTCCTAGTTATTAAATTACTTTTATACTTTTAGTTTTCTAAGTCAAATCTTATCCTAAGTAATGCTCCTAAGGCTGTAGTAGCATTTGCAGACATGTTTGAGATACAAGCATATGGCTCCACATAGAGCTAGTAATGCTAGGCTAAGGGATATAAGCTCCTTTCTACCATATTTCATGGCTCCATATTTTGTTTTTTGTTTTTGATGTCACGGATGTCTTAATCCACAAGTTCTGTACACCAAAAATACTTGACATAATTTTAGTTAAAATCTGCTTTTATGCTCATGTGATCGATGTATGCTTGTGTATGTGATGAAAGAACTTTTTTGATTAGTTTATTCTATCTTTAAATTTTATTTATTGAAGGGTGCATGATAAAAGTTTTAAATCCTTTAAAATTTCTATATTTCATGTTTTTTTCAATTTGCCAAGTCTTTGCCGAGTTTTGAGTCTGGGTCAAATATCAGCTTGCTGAGTCTAAGTCTTGTAACAATTGTTCTAATGAACCAGCTGATAACATTAATGCAATAAATGAAGAGCAATATAATGATTTGTATTGATTTTCCATGTGCAGTTGCACTAATATAAACCATTTTGATTTATCTTTAACATTTGACAATTGACGTTGAATTCTGCCATCAGCTGTTTTCTGTATTTAATTTTGTACATTTTGTTCAAATTATGGTTATCCAAACCCTAAATATGAACCTGAACCCAAACCTGAACTGACAACATAGTCCCGTTACTCATGAACATATAACCATTCCTGCTAGATTTCAGAAGAATCTGAACTGACAACATAAGTCCAGTTATATTTGAGAAGCCAGTTGACCTTGTACAACCATCCATGAATGAAGGGCTCATCAATGCTGATTTAACCAACATTTAAAAATAGCCAGGGGTCCTGCACCATCTTGGTGAGAACCAAGAATGAGAGTTGTTAAAGTCCTGAGACTAAGGCAACTCTTTGAAGAGAATAATAGCATTGCTTGGATAGTATTTGTTCATGTTACCAATCACAAGTTTGATTGTCAGTTAACAGCAATATGGAAACAAGATGCCGTGTATTCATCACTTCTCATTAAGCAACATAGTAAATGGTGATTTTTGAAGGCATTCTAATCAGTCTTACAACACAATGCTAATAGCAGTTACGATACTAATCTTGATCCCTACACTAACTCAATTTGAAGGTGTTCTTCATTTTGACTCAGCTTTTTCTTCACATGGTTTTGGCCACACTTTTCTGTTTTCATGAAAACATGAATGCTCTCTGATCTCTTCAACTTTCTTCACACAGATATTATGTTTAAGGTTAGTATCTCTTCCACCTGGTATCGATTAAAGCTTGATTTGCTTTGTATCCAGAATCCTCTCAACCACATGACTATTATTAAATTTTTTAAAGTTTTATTTCATAGTTACCGGTTCTCTTTTTGCCCCTGTGTCCCGCTGGAGTGTTTGGGCACGAGAGCTGCTGGGGATTCTGGGAGTCTCTGTGGGTTCGCTCCAAGCGAACCCACAGAGAACCCAGGGGTGGCTGGGCGCTCCCAGCTGTGCCTGCGCGTTAGTCATGTCATTATTTCTGGCTAGAACATGTTGGTTGTGGATTTAGATCCATAATTAAAATACAGTCATTTGAATATTGCATGCATGATTTATTCATCATGAGCATAGTAGAATATGTCCTCAGCTTATGTATTAAATCATCTTTCATTGTGAGCAAGTGATTGTAAAGAGTAGCCTATAATGGTAACAAGGATACCTTGCTTGGGGAGGAAGCACTTAGACATGTGCATGAATAATTTAGCCATCCAACTGACTAAATCTCGACCTTGATGTTTTTTAAATATATAATGAAGCTAGTCTAAGGATTATTCGTTGCATAGATTTGTTGAATATTTACTATTCAGGTAATGAAGAAATCTAGCTAAGAGATGATCCAGTTCTGATTGTACTCATATGGTTAAATACATTTCATGTGGGGTAAGACAGCAGAGCACTGAGGAATTTACAGCCCATGCTCGTATCATCATTTTAGATTAATGATGATACTTCATCAATCATCATTAATCTAAAATCATTGATTAATGCTAGTTTATCACTAGCGTTGATCAATGATTTTAGATTAATGATGATTGATGAAGTATCATAGACTCATAGTTCATGCTATCAAATGTATTTACAATTTTGTATATTTTAAATTATATATATATATATATATATATATAGCCGTACCCAAACGTACCGTATTTTAGGAAAAAAAATCGCCGTACCGGCATACCCGTATCCCGTACCCGTGCCCGATCCCGTACCCGAACCGGCAACTTAGTTTTATTTCTATTGTTTTTGTATAGGCCTTAAAAGAATTGATAATGATCAATAACAAGTATTGGCTATATGGCTTATATGATGATTCCATTTCTTTTATTATTGTATTCTGGCAGCTGGACCTTCGTTCTGGAGCAAAGAAATTTTTGGCTGATCCACCTAGACATATCCTCTTTTTAAAGTCATGTGATATTAGTACCACTCGTCCGCATCAACTTCTTGTTGGTGGCAGGTGATTTTCTAGCTTTTATTTCTTTGTTCTTATCTACACAAACTTATGGTTGTTTCAAGTTCATGATGTTCCTATATGTTGTCTGACTACTTGTAACTACTTTGAATTTTGTAGTGATTCTTTTGCTCGTCTTTATGATCGGCGCATGCTACCTCCATTAAGTTCCTCACGAAAACCATCAAAACCACCACCTTGTGTGTGTTACTTCTGTCCAGCTCACCTTTCTGATTATGTAAGTTGATTTGATTATTTAACTTTTAGGTTTTAGTATGCATTCTCTAGTTGGTATATGTTGCTTCTCTTTCAGTGACTCTCTGAATGGTAGTGGTGGTAGAATACGGTACTTTGTTACTTTGATTACTTAACACAGATTCTTGTAATAATAATCTTTAGCGTTACATCCTTATAGTTTTCCTTCCATTATCTCTGAATGCGCCTGTATAAGTTTTTTAATATTTGGTTTAATTAAACATGTGAAGCCTGAAAATAAAAATATGTGAGTCGATGACTATCCAATGTTTGTAACTTGTATCTTGGACCTACGTCGTCTTTTTATGTGCTTTTAAATGAGGTGGCAGATTTAGCTTTTTCTTTTACTTATACACTATTTAACGTTATACAATAAATAAGTAAAGGTTTGTAACTTTGTACTCTACATATTAATTTTATAGTGTATATGGGAATGCTTTAGTTATTAAATAATACTTTGTTTGCTTTCTGTTTCACTGCTGTAAATACAGTTTCTGTTTCTTGGGGCCTAACAAATTCTTTTTGCTGCTTATTCATTCCTTTGAAGTTTAGAATTCAATTATATAACTTGTAAATCATCCTTTGCATGGAGTAATTGTATTGCTTTCTGTTTTTCAGCATTCTCAATCTGCTCTGTTTATTTGGTATGAATGTGGTGTTTATATGGTGTAGATTGCATTTGGCAGCCTTTTGATGTTGACCACTCTCCTATTGTTATTGGTGTTTTGTGGGCACCTATATGATGTCTTAACTTTGCATTTCGCTTGACCAATGTCTGAGGTAGTTTCATGCATATCACATGTATGTTCTTTAGATTTAATTTTGTGAGTTGGAATGTATGTACTCCCTGCTACATTTATATTCTTTGATGCATAGTTTCTTATCCAAAAAAGCAGGGTTCTGTCCACGTGCTTGAAAATGCTAATTTCCTTGTTTGAAAATATATGACGCAATCTATAGGGCAATGTAGTCTTTTGCTTTAAACCTGTCTGGGTCATATAGCCCAAGTTTGGATTTATATATTACATTCCTTATTACCCAAAATGAATCTTAATGTGTTATTTCTGATAGGAATTGAAGTGTAACCAATTGCTGTTGCTGTTCCTTAAATTCTTTTCTTAAAAATAGTCTTAAACATAGAAGTGTGAAGCTATCCAAGTGCTGGAAATTATGATAGCAGCTGTATAATGTCAATTTGAGCAAGTAATAAAACTGAAAACAATCATGCAAGGAAAGATGAACACAAAAGTCTACTGTGGAGAAACCCACAATGTGAGAACTCTGGCTATTAAGGGCTGTGCATCCTCATCCCAATGAAAACAGCAAGATATATAAGCTAATTGTTCCCATGGAGCTTCTAAGAACATCATGAGACTTATACAACACATTACAAGGCTTTCACAAGCTTTCCCTAGTCTGAAACTCACTCAAGACAACTTCCCTTACTTTTCACTTGGCTGTACAAGCATCATACAACTCTAGATGATTACATCTATATAATGGGCATTTTAAATCTCCTACATGATCAGTAAAATGAAATGCCTTGCCACCTCAAAGTTGGAAGGTAGAATTCAGTGACTTCATTTGTGGGCTGTTGATTTCTCCTTTTGTCTAATTTTGACATAGTCGCCACACTAATTTAATAATTAAAACATATTTGGTTGTAGCTGAGTATATCTTTTTCACCCTCTTCCTGCTAGATGCATACTGTTCACATTTGGCTGGAAAAGAATACGTGTTTTAGGGATATGTGCAGGTAGAACAGTCGGTCAGAGCTGAATGTGCCACTTATTCTTCAACTAAATTTGTTTATTTTGAGGTATTTGGAGGTTACCTGAAATATCCCAACTAGGATATTTACTAATTTTCTGATTTTGAAAACACAAATTTATGCCCTAGTTTCTGCACTTCAAAATTTCTGCTCAAACCCTAACTGCTGATGTAATATTTTTGATTTCAACATGCAAGAACAACAACATATATCTTTCCCAGTTGCATCAAATAACAAAGCAGATATATCCAACCTCAAACATAACGTAACCAGCAATTTGGAACACCAAAATGTCCATCCCAAACATGCAAAAATGTGATTATCAAATTGTTCAATCTGCTGCCACAAATCAGACCTAATATTAATGCTAGTTCATTATGAAATGGGCTCCAAGCATACCCAGAAAAGTACAATAGTTTGCTGCTATAAATTTATAATTAAACCCTACTTACAAGCCAAAATATGCATGAAATGTTGATCCAAACTAACCCTAGCTGGGCGAACTTGCTCCAGCTATCACAAGATGCCAAAAATGAATGCAAATATGTGATGAAATGCTTCCAAAACTCTACCACAAGGGTGTGCTGGCCTGCTGGTCTGTATGTAAGGGTTTGCAACCCTTGAAACTTGACAAAATCCTCCAAACTTGCCAATTTTGCTCCTCCAAATCAAGATGCTCCTCTTGCAACTTGGGCGCTCCACTCTAGGGTGAAACCCTAGGTCAAAATAACACCAAATCTGCCTTCCTCAAGTCGCCTAGGCTAATATCAAAATCTGAGCATGCAAATCTAACATAAAACTCCATTGAAGTACAAGTAAACCTCCATCATGAAGTCCTCCATTGAAGAGCTAGGTTTTCGTCCAACTCCTCTACTATTCACAAGGGTTTGAGTCCTTGGAATGGCTGCAATAATTGCTGATAAAAAAGAAGAACAATTCCACGATGATATCAAAACCTCCAAATGAACCTTGTACATATAGTAATCCTCCCTTACTACTCAAACTTGGCTGACCCACTTTGGGTGCCAACTTATTTTAAAATTTGCTTTTTTATTTTAATTTTAATTTCTCCAATTGGGTGCCAAAACCCCAATCCAAATTTATTATATTTTTTAATTTATTTATCCACAAATTGGGCGCCAAAATCAATAATTCAAAATTATTATTTTTATTATTTTTCTGCTTATAACTCCCAAAAAGGGATTGCCCAGCCCCAAATAAAATATTAAATTATTTTAGGTGCCAAAAATCAAATTTAAATATTATTTCTTCTTCCCCCCTTGAGTGCCAGAAACTAAAAGATAATAAAATATTATTTTCACTTATTTTTCCCCTTGCTTGCTTTCCAAAGTGACATTACAATCCTCCCTTCCCGAGATTGCTTGTCCTCAAGCAATGGCAAGCATACCACCACCTGGATCCCATATCATCACACCATCACATTTATCAAAATTGAGGAGATAGATGCACCTCAAGGAACTATCAACATCAACCAACTCTCTAACTTCGAAGGATTCCCCATGAATGTGCAAGATGCCCGTTGTAGGTGCATAGAAGAAAATATCAGCCCCTCCTATGTTGCTGATATCAATCAGAACAACAACTCCCAACTGAAAATCAAACCCAGAGTGTAAATGTCATATGATCATAGAGTATCATCCATATGCCATTCCCCAATGTTGAAGAGATGATCCAAACCTCTCCAAAACACCCAAACAACCGCTGTCCTCCAAGTAACGTGCAAGATTTCCATGTGCAGTATGGTAGAACAGTCATCTCTTAGCTGATAATGAAGTGGATCCTCATGAACTGAGGCAGGAAGGTCAAGATCTTCATGCTTTCTTCCAATCCGCATGACATAGTCTAGCTGGAACACAAGTATTAGTAACTCAAAACCAAACATTGTAGCAATACCTCCATCCCTTGTGTCATAGTGCAACTCCACCTCCCAAGTCTGCCCAATAAAGGCAAGTGTCTCCATGGCATGCATCAGTAATGTTTGAAATAGAGCAGCAACATACTCTACCAAAGAGTCATCAACATGATGAGACTCATCACAAGCAAACTCTTCAAGTTCTCCATGAATGATCAAGGACCAAACCAAATCTGCATTGCCCATATCTCCATCTACATATAAAGGCATAATATTGGTACCTGATCCACATAGTGTATGCTCCATAATGCCGTCCAAGTCTATGATGTGAGCCTTAAAATGGCTCTCCAAAAAGAGTGAGACACCAAATCCTCATAAAGCAAGCTATGTGTACAAACAAGGAATTTTGAATCATACCTCAAACCTGATTGCTCCACTTGTTTGGCCACCATACAATGCTTATTGCTCATATGCCACATACTTTGAATCTTCTTTGCCCCTCTCATGGCATGCCGTACTAACTTGGTCCTCTTGTGTCTTGGACACACAAATGAGACCTCATGTTTGTCTCCCAAATGAGTGCCAACAATAGAAAAAGTCTTCTTACTATCATCCTAATGAGTAGGAGCAGCAACTCAAGATTATGCATAACCCAAAGATTATTGTTACAAATTAGAAAATCAGAACAATTATCATACCTTTCCATAATATCTTCATTCGAATTTGGATCCATGATGTGTGCCATAAGTCCCAAAAGTAGGGCAGCCTCATGCTTTGCCAAAGAGTCATCCATATGATGCACTTCGTCATTAACCAACTCTTCATCTTCAAAAGAGACCAATGAATCACTAGAAACTGAATCACTTATGCCTCCCTCTCCATAATATTTTGCACTAGTGGCTGATCCACTAATTGTACGCTCAACTACTCTAACCTCCTCTAGGGTTTGGACCTTCAAAGGGCCCTCAACAAAGGCAACTCATGATGCAAATCAGGTATATGAACAAAATTTTCTGAATCATACCTTTCCACTTGTCCACTCAGATCTGCATATTCTTCCTTTGCTTGGTCCACCACTATGCATTCTTCCTTAGGAAGAAATGGAGATCTAAGGCGTGACTCACTTTGCCTCTTTGCTTGATATAGCTGGTTACAATGTTCCTTGAGCCCTTGCAAGTGCTGTTTTGTTTGGACAGCCAACATCTTTGCTGTCCTAGCTCTTTGCAACCACCCATCACACATATCTTGTGTCTTCTTCACATCTTCCATAGTATGGTATGCAAAATCAGAACCTTTGTGGGTTGAATCCACAATACATTCCTTGTATTTGACACTCACATCTTGTGTGCCAACATTGGGAAATCCCTCAACACCATTCCCCTCATGTGACATAGTTGCTATCTCATGGTTATACACAAAAATATGACTTCTGTCATAAAACAGAAAATCAGAATTTCCATCATACCTCTTTGTAGTGCCGTAGACCACCTCAAACTTCTCCTTCCTCGTTGTTGCATGTTCTCCAACAAGTGCTGGTCCAACATGAGTTTCTCCATGAAAATCATAAGCCTCAAGGCTGATCCTCTTGGCTGTCATAACATGATAATTTGAAGATAAGCGACTGCTGTCATACATCATAAAATCAATCCTTACCTCATGCTTTAGTGTGATGTCTTCCTCAATCTCAATCATCTCTCCTTCCATGAAAGGGCGCTCATTCATTAGTGTAGGTCTAAGGGATGTCTTCAATGGAAAATCAAGTGTGTGTAATGTCCCCTTTTTCCTAAGCAGTGATTTGTTGCAAAGGTTAGTTCATCACTTGGTCCTCGTGAACTAATAAGGTGGTTAGGGGGACCCTTAAGGGCGATTGTAGACTTGCTCAATCAACCTTTTTGGAGCTCAGTCGGTGTTTTTTCCGAGCTCAGTATTACTAGGGAGTTCACAGGTGCTTTCAGAAGCCTATTCAGACATTTTGATCATACTTACTATTTATAGTAAGTCATTGGTATGGTCAGTTGGCAATATTTTTATATTGGGCATGATGGCAGACTTTTATTCTGGATTAATATTGGTCTTATTGTGGTCTTATGTATTTATTTTTTTGATCTGTACCTATGTATTTATTTTTAATAACATTAGTTATAAAGTTAAATTGAAGTATTTAACTTTGTGATATTAAAATATATTTTAAAAAGGACTTTATATTAAGGGGGACGTAAGTCGTTTTAAAAGAATACTTTATAATATAAAATATTGTGCCCAATTAAATAAAATATTAGAGGGGATATAAGGTGAGATTTGAATTAAGTAAAATATTATTTAATTTGCCAACTTGGGGTGTGGGAAAAATGGAGGGAAAAGGGCAAATTCCATTTTGGGAGTTAAAGTTATTATAAAAGCCCTTTTGAGAGCTCATTTGCACATTCATGCTAGTTTGATATCTTTGTTATTTTGGTTGGAGGAGTTGGTTCTTCTTCTAGGGTTTGTGGGGACAAAAACCCTCGCAGGCAACATTCTCTACACTGTTGGAAGACACAGTTTGGAGAATTCTTGATGATTTCACTTCAGGAATCACAGTTGAGCTTCATTGTAGATTGAAATTCATAGTTTGAGCAACATAGATACATTTCAAATTTGAGAGATCATATTGTAGAGCAGATTTGAATACATCAGCAATAGATTTGAGGAGTTGAAGTGCTTTCCTTGCTGACCGTACCATCTTCCTAGGCTGGCCGTACACTTTGGAGGGAGGTTTGATCATTTGGAAGGGTGGCTAGGATTTCTGGAAGTTGTATTGCATCATTTGAGGTCGTCCAACGCTGGATGACATTGTTCTTACAACATTTCTACCAGTGGAGGTGACTTCTGCAGTTGGTGTCCATTTTAGAGGGTTTTAGAGCGTATTTCTCTTGTAAGTTCCAATTTATAACTCCCAAATTATTATTTTTGGGTATTGATGATTTAGATAATAGGGATATTTTATGAATTGGGTTGTTAGTATTTTGATGAAAAACTAAATATTTAAGCTTGTAGAAAAATCTGGAATTTTCAGCTATGAATCCCTTATGTAATGTTTAGTTTTTGAGTTAAATTTTTTATTGCAATATCTTCTATTTGCTGCAATATATTGTTGTATGAAACATTGCAAAAACATCTCAAAACACTCATCAAAAAACGAAAAAAAAAAACAAGTGCAAAACCAAGCTGCATATTACAGTGTGTCATGTGCCATAATTTATGTCCCATGGGTGCAAGATAAATCTTCATGTGTATAGATCTTCATGACTTCATCATGGGATCCCCTATGTCCTTCCTCCATCATGGGATCCCCTATGTCCTTCCTCCATGTCTCCACCTTTTGCCATCTTCCAACAAAACTTATCCTCACGACCTTTTGATTCTTGAAGAGCCCTTTGAGTGCTTCTCAAGGAATTCATTGTATCCTTAAAGTTCAAGGGTGAGCTTGTCCACCTCATCTTCTTTTCTTCTCAAAACATCCAAGTGAATCTCACCAAGTGTGAGGAGATGATTGCTATTGGCAAGTAAGTGAAGGTAGTTTGACTTTGCTACCACCAAAGCCTCCTTGAGTTTGTTCAAATCATCAAGAGATATACCTCCTTCAAGTCCTTTATGTTCACTTAGTGCCTTCCAACACAAATCTGCCATAATTTTATGAATATGAACAAAGTGAGTTAGGTTCTCCACAATCTGATTATCATTCACCTTCAATTGCCCTTCCAAGTGATGTGACTTATGAGACCCAAAATCTCCATGCAACATTTCTGATTTGTCTTCAACATCACCTTCATAAATCTGATCAATCATCATTGATTTGGCGTATCCTGTGATAGCATGCCCTTCTTCCTTGTGGTCATTATGAAGATACATGTACTCCTTATTGGTTGATGTAAGGAGTGAATCCTCACCCTGCTGAAAGCATGTGAAAATAACTTAATATTCTTTAGGTGTTGCATTCTTAGCACAAACTCTCAACATCATTGGTTCATCCTTGAATATGAGTTCCATAGTTTTAGACCAACTCCAAGCTGTAAAATCCATGACAAACCATACATTATCAAACTGTAGGATCTTCTTACTAGGCCATCCCTTAGTCTTTATGCTCAATTCTTCAACAAAATGTTTCTTATACAACTCCAATAGGTAGACATCAAATGTGATCATGTGCATGAAACAAGGACCATCGAACTTACTAAGGAATGACATACCTTGTTTGTAGCTTTTTTCCATGAACATCCTTTCATGCATACCCTCATTGACTGTTCCAAAAGTTGTATCATCCATCTCATAACTGAAATCTGCATTTTCATGTGAAAACCACCTCATAGGTGTGACGGCCATGGACGACTGTTTTTCTGTCTTGAAGCTAGAGCAGCATCATAACAAGCCAGCTCCTTGAAAATAATGTTCTTTTCCACACATCCTTCCACATCATCTTTCTCATCCCTAAATTGAACTTCTCTATCATGCCATGCAAAATAACTACGATCCAATATACCCAAGTCATTTTGCTCATCACATTCCTTGCCACTATGATGTAGAGATAATGCGATAATGTTGTGCTCAAGAGATGGATCATTAGTAGTACCCATATCTTCATGTGGTAGATTACAAGTAGGCGATTCTTCTTTTATCACTTGGGCAATTTCAACAAGCTCTTCTTCAATGGCTGTTCTAGAACCTTGTTCCCCTATAGGTTGATCAATGACTGCTGATTTAGAACCCCTGTTAAGCTCCTCATAGAGATTTCTGGATATTTCATTTGTAGATGTGAACAAGTTGCTATAGTGCCTAGGTTGTCTTGATAGGGAGTCTTCATACTACTGCAAGCTATGAGCTAACCTCTGTTGTGATTGCATAAATTCTTGTTGAAGATTATTCAAGATATCTTCTGTTGATGTTTTAGCAGCGACGAGCTGCTTCTTCCAGATCCAATTGAGGCAATTCAAATATAGCCAACGGCTATTTGAATTGTATTTATGATATTCAATTTCATGGCCGACTTGAAGACAAATGAAGATACATGCCTTTTCATTAATAATGATTAATTATTAGTGGCCATGTAAATGGTATAAGTTTCTTACATTAACAAGAAAAAAGTTACAATATATAGAAGTGCATAAAGCACTGTAGATATTAATTATCTACCTACCTAAAGTTACTGTAGAAACAGTAACAACTAAATAGACAAAACAAAAATAACATAACATTGACCATTAACAGTAATAATAAAAAGTTTCTTACATTAACAAGAAAAAAGTTACAATATATAGACGTGCATAAAGCACTGTAGATATTAATTATCTACCTACCTAAAGTTACTGTAGAAATAGTAACAGCTAAATAGACGAAACAAAAATAACATAACATTGACCATTAATAGTAATAATAATATTCTAACACCCTCCCTTAATGGTCAATCCGTCAATAACACCAAGTTGCCCCCTGAATTTTACAAATTTATCCGGGCTCAGAGACTTGGTGAGAATGTCTGCAGTTTGATCCATTGTCGGAACATGCTACAGCTGAACTGATCCGTCTTCTACTAACTTGCTGATGTAGTGACAATGAAGCTTAACATGCTTGGTACGTTCATGGAAGATTGGATTTTTGGCCAGTTTGAGCACCCCTTGATTATCAGTGTACAAGGGAGAAGGTCCTGCTTGTGACATGTGCATGTCAGAAAGCATCCTACGAAGCCAAACTACCTCACATGCTGCTTTAACGGTTCCTTGATATTCAGCTTCTGTCGAGGAAAGAGCCACTGCCTGTTGCTTCTTGCTGGTCCATGTTACAACACCTGCACCCAAACTGAATACATACCCAGAAGTAGATTTTCTGTCGTCCACTGAACCTGCCCAATCTGAGTTTGTGTAACCAATCAGCTTTGGATCCTTGCATCTGCCATACAAAATGCCATAGTCTAAAGTGCCCTTAACATATCTCAGCACCTGCTTCGCTGCAATCCAATGATCAGCTTTTGGAGCTGTCATGAAGCAAGAAATGTAGCTCACTGCAAAACTGATGTCAGGTCTAGTGGTAGTGAGATAGATGAGACTGCCCACGAGTTGCCTGAAGGTCGTTTCATCGACCGGAGGTGAATTAGAGTTGGCTGACAACTTCAGCGCCTTCTCCATAGGTGTGGAAGTAGGTTTGCAGTCCTGCATCCGAAATTTGTCGAGTAAACTTTTGGCATATTTTGATTGAGAGATAAAGATGCTACCAGCGGTCTGCCAAACTTCAATACCCAAACAATAATGGAGAAGCCCCAAATCTGTCATGTCAAAAGTTTGACACAAATCGTGTTTGATTGTTGCAATCAAATGTGTTGAACTGCCAGTAATGATCAAATCATCAACATAGACAACAAGAAAGAGAATATCATCACTAGAGTGTTTGACATACAGATTACTGTCAGAAGGGCTGCGCTGAAAACCATGATCAACCAAGTATTGATCAATCTTGAAGTACCATGCACGGGGAGCTTGTCTTAGTCCATAGAGCGCTTTCACGAGCCTACACACTTGATGTTCTTTGCCGGCAACCTTGAAACTAGGAGGCTGCATCATGTAGACTTCTTCCTGCAAATCACCGTTGAGGAAAGCACTCTTGCCGTCCATCTAATGAACTGTCCAACCAAATTGGGCTGCAATAGCAAGAAGAAGACAAATGGTGCTCATCTTGGCAGTAGGAGCGAAGGTCTCCTCATAGTCAATGCCCTCCCGCTGTGTGAATCCCAGAGCAACCAATCTGGCTTTGTACTTATCCAAAGTACCATCTGCATGATACTTGACCTTGTAAACCCAGTTGCAACTGATAGGTTTATGCCCAGGAGGAAGATTAGAAAGAACCCAGGTGTGATTCTTCAGAAGACTATGATATTCTGTCTGCATAGCCTGTTCCCACTCTGGAATTCCTTTAGCCTCTGAATATGTATGAGGCTCATAGATGCTGTGGATGTTGGCCATAAGAGCAAAATTGACGGTGTGTTGCTGCTTGCTCTTGCTACGAATTGATCTGCTCTCAATGAGTTCATCATCGTGAAGATCGCCGATTGTCTTGGCCCACCACTTAGGCCGACGAGTAGAAGTACCAACATCTGGAATAGGAGTAACAACATCTCCTAGGATTTCTGGAACAAAGTCATTTGGATGTGAGTCCTGAGGAAAATCAGGTGGTGCTATATCATGATCAATAGACTCCTCATCTTCAGAGTCAGAATGCTCTGAAGCCCTCCCATTATGGGAACCAAGAGGAAGACGAACACCCTCATCAGGAACCTTCATAGGCTGATCCGCAGGACTAGTGGTAGGAACAAATGGACCAGTAGTCTCATCAATCACAACATCACGGCTGAATATGAGACGATCCGTCTCCACATCAACCAACCTGTAGGCTTTGTGATTGTTGTTGTAGCCAATAAACATAAGTGTCTGGCTCTTGGAGTCCAACTTGGTACGCTTAGCGTCTGGAATCCATACATGAGCGATAGAACCGAAGACTTTCAGATGGCCCACCTTAGGCTTATGTCCTGACTAGGCTTCTTCTGGAGTCATCTTCTTAACAGGTAGGTGACCGATTCGAGGAGGTAGGCGGCGTAGGCGCTTCAGCCCAAGATTTCTTAGGTACATTTCTATACTAGAACGAGCCATTGAGGTATTTGTGATTCCTGATTCCTACGACACCATTCTGCTGAGGGGTGTAGGGTGTGGTAAGTGGCGCTTAATGCCGTGTGCAGCACAAAAAGAAGAGAAGTCAGCTGAACAAAACTCCCCCCCATTATCTGACCTTAGAGTAACAATGTAAGAACCGGATTCCTTCTCAACTAAGGCCTTATACTGCTGAAATGTACTGAACACATCTGATTTATGTTTCAAAAAATACACCCACATTTTCCGACTGAAATCATCAACAAACAATAAAAAGTACCTGGACCCAGTAACAGAAGGAGTATTCATTGGCCCACATACATCAGCGTGAACCAGTTGAAGTACCTTGGAGGCTCGCCAAGAATCACCATCCGAGAACGGTGTCTGATGCTGCTTGCCAGCTTGACAAGCTCCACAAACTCCATGATTTTGAGTTTGGATCTCAGGTAGACCAACAAGAAGACCCTCCCAAGATAACTGAGAGAGGTAGTGGACATTCAAGTGCCCATAACGCTGATGCCAAAGTTTGTTGATGGTTGTACAACGGGCAGCCAAAGCGTGCTCTTGAGAATCACCGGAATCAGCAAGTCTATACAGACCATGATCCTCAAGTCCCATAGCTATCATAGTACGAGTCTCCCGATCAACGATGCTGCAAGTGGACGAGTTGAAAACAACATCCAACTGGGGAGAATGCCTCATGATTTGACTAATTGAGAGGAGATTATGTTCCATGCTAGGAACATAGTAGACATCGAGAAAGAGTAAATTTCTTCCTCCTGAGTGAATTTGGACAGTGCCCCTCCCAGCAATTGTGTACTCTTCATCGCCTCCAAAAATGACTGAATCAGAGAAGGGTTCAAACTTTGTGAACCAATCCCGACGATGGGTAAAATGCCGCGATGCCCCTGAGTCGATATACCAGGCAGAAGAATGTACCGGATCTGCAGTTCTCTTGGCCATAAACGCATAGAATGCAGACTCTTTCTGCTCAGTGTGCTCGGCGACATGTGCTTTTTGTTGAGATCCTCCCTGCTTCTTTTGTTCAGAAGCCAACCGAGTGCGACAATCAACCTTAATGTGACCGTATTTGTGACAATAATTGCATTGAACATTCTTCTTCTTCTTGCTGTCCTGAGAAGAACCAGAGCCTTTCGGCTGAGAAGATTGAGCCTTCCCTTTGTTCTTAGCAGAAGATTTGGCAGAGAATGCTTGTTCTGTGGAGGACGAATTGGCGCTCCTTCCAAACTGTTGTCTCCAACGATCCTGTTGTAGAAGCTTATTGCACAAGTCTGGAAACTTCAAGTCAACATTTGTTGAAGTAATATTGAGCGTCTCAATGAAATGCTCGTAAGACTTTGGCAAACTCTTTAGAGTGATGACGACCATGTCTTCTTCCTCCATCTTTCGACCAATGGCTTCCAGCGGGTCGCGAATCTCCTTGATCTTTGTCAGATGCTCTTGAAGAGTGGTGTGCTTCTCGTCCATCATTATTGAAAAAAGCATGTTCTTAAGAAAAAACGCACAACTCTTATCTGACGTTTCATGGAGATCCTTCAAGGTTGTCCATAGCTCGGCAGCTGTTTTTCTTGACGGCACTTGTGGCAGCTGGTCATCAGTGACTGAAAGCCTGATGAGCATGACGGCTTCCCGATTGCGTTCATCCCATTTATCCTGATCCTTTCCGGCTATAGTGGGTCGAGGTGATGTACTAGAACAACCGCATCAAGACACCGATACTCGAAAATGGTCAGCATATGCTGCTTCCAGGTGTTGTAATTCTTCCCATTGAACTTCTGGCTGCTTTCGAGCATTATGTTCATGAGAGATGCCATCACGTACCTCGCGGTCAAACTGGTGACAACAAAATAATGCACAGAAAACAGAAATACAGAAACCCAAACACGGATTTTGAGGTTTTACTGAAAACCCAGAAAAGAAATAAAAACCCAAAAGATTTAAGGAATACCCAGAAAATTTTGACAACACAAATTTCGAGGCATGTAAAATGAGGTACCCAGAAAAAATGGACGACAACCCAGTTGAGATCTCGGAAAACCCAAAAGGAATTTGCGATCAGAATTATTTTTTGACTTGAAACGAAGGCACAAATTTCGAGGCATAGAAAATGAGGTACCCAGAAAATTTGAAGACCGATCCAATTGAGATCTCAGAAAACCCAGAAGGAATCTGCAAGCAAAATAATTTTTCACCTTGAAATAGAGGGTCAAAACCCTAGACGAAAATTTATGAACCCTAGGCCGCCATTAAAAAACCAGAAAATGCAGAAAAACGACGTCAAAATCTTCAAAAAATCGTGGCAAGGAAGAGGCAAAAAATGCGTCTGAACTACAACAAGAAATTTTTCAAAAATGAAGTGAAAATCGTGGCCACAAAGCACAGAAAAACGTGCTCAAAAGAAGACGCGAATCTGAGGACGATTTTCAGAAAAATACCTTCAATATTTGTTCAAAAACGCGTCCCACAGAGGCACAAAACACGTCTTTCAAAAAGTTGCGCCCAAAACAGCACGAACTTCAGCTACGACTTGCAGCAAGAGGGTCGAATTTTCTATGAGAAAATACTCACGAAAATTGCAGATCAAAGCCCTCGATTTCGTAGGAGAAAAAAGACCCGCAATTTTTATAGTTGAAAATCCCTTGAGAAATCTCAGACAAAGCAGCCACGAATTTACCCAGAAACCTTAACCTGTAAAAATTCGAATTATGACTCTTGTAAAGCCCACGAATTTTTAGGGTTCTTTTTTCTGCTCTGATACCATGTAAATGGTAAAAGTTTCTTACATTAACAAGAAAAAAGTTACAATATATAGAAGTGCATAAAGCACTGTAGATATTAATTATCTACCTACCTAAAGTTACTGTAGAAACAGTAACAGCTAAATAGATAAAACAAAAATAACATAACATTGACCATTAACAGTAATAATAATATTCTAACAGGCCACTTCTTTTTGTTAAACATCAGTTTACACTTGTTATTGGCAAGAAGCACATATTAAATGAAGAGACGTATTTTTTATTAAGGCTGACCCTATTCTCCTTGGGACACGATTAAATGAAGAGGTGCATTCTTCTATGTATGCCGACCTTTTTGTGAAGAGTCACATCCTCCTCTCTGAATTGTATATATATTCATTGGCATTCTCATTGTTTGGCATTCAAGTTTAAGAAGTTTGATATCATCCTTTGAAGTGCGAATTCTCTCTAAGGCAGTTCGAGTTATCATTGAGAGGAGATCGATATATATATTGTTGGCTGAGATTATCATCAATCTGATATTCTACTGCATCAGATTGGAGTGCATGTGTTGGGCCTTCATATCGGCCTCTATTGTAAAAGAGACTTCATTATTGTTTCAATATATAAGTGATATATTGTTGCTGGGTTTTTCTCCCTCAAGAGAAGGGTTTTCCCAGGGTATTTGCTGTGTTATTGTGTCTGATTTGGAATTAATTTTCTGTGCATTTAATCTGATCATTAAATTTAACATGGTATCAGAGTGGGTTTGAGGAGATCGTGATCAGATTTGTCCTTACAACGATACTCTATTCTCTTATTTATATTTCTTTGTCTATCTCTACTTTAGTCAAGATGGTGAATGGGCTGAAGATTGAGGATAGACTCAAAGGAGCATCCAATTTCACATCATGGAGATTTAGGATCATGCTTACCTTACAAGAGAATGACTTGATCGAGTTTGTGGAGTCCAATATTGCTGAACCTGAGGAGGAAGAAGAGAAGTTGCAATGGAAGAAGAAAGATATCAAGCCAATGAAAATGTTGGTTGATTCCGTTAAGGATCATATCGTTCCTATTGTCTCTAAGTTGAAGACGGCAAGAGACATGTTTAAAACATTGGAAGAAATGTACAAAATCAACAATACCAGTCAGGCACTTGCACTGAAGCAACAACTACACCATGTGAAGATGGCGAAAGGAGAATTAGTGATTGCCTACTTCATGAGGATTTCAGATTTGAGAGATCAGCTCTTGACAATTGGCCATGTGGTTGACAACAAAGACTTGACTATGCTTGCTCTCAATGGTCTTCCTTTGTCTTGGGAATCCTACATTCAAGGAATCAGTGCAAGATAAAAAAATGCCTAAGTTTGATCGTCTAAGGGCAGACTGCATTCAAGAAGAATCAAGGTTGGTAGCTAGAGGCGTTGGTCAAAGTTCAAAGAATGAAGATATTCATGTTCTCGCCTCCCATGCTTCGAAGAAGAAAGGAAAAGATGGAAAGAAAGGTTTCTTCAAGAGGAATTGAGATAAGGGAAATGATGATGCCCCCCACCTTCAAGAAGAAGAGAGACATGTCCAAGATTCAATGCTTTAGATGTGATAAGTTTGGCCACTTTGCTAAGCATTGTCCATCTAGACCTAAGCAACAAGCCACCGTTGCAGATGTTGATGATGCTTCTCCGTAGAAGGATTCATGTGAATACTTGTTCTATTCGGCATTTTCAAGCAATGTACCTATAGATACCAACACTTGGCTGATCGACAGTGGTGCTTCTCGACACATCATTGGATTTAAGCACTTATCAAGTTTGGTGGAGAAAGATTCTTCCGAACAAGTCATTATCGGAGATGATGCTGGCTACTCCGTGAAAGGGATTGGGACCTCTACTCTTCATTTGGATTCCGGCATTACACTTCAGTTGAGGGATGTTCTTTATGTTCCAGGAATCAAGCGCAATCTCATCTCCATTTCAGCTCTAGAAGATAAAGGATATCAAGTTGCCTTCTCCAAAGGAAAAGTTCTTGTGTGGACAGAGAATTCCAGTTTCAAGGATGCTCAAGTAATTGGTGTTAGACATGAAAGCCTCTATAGGCTATGTACGCGTCCTCTACAGGCATTAGTTCATGATTCTTCAAGCTTATGTGTTCTTTTTCATTGAAGATTGGCTCACCTACACTTCCGAGCCTTACCCATCATGGAGAAGATGGTCACGGGACTTCCTAAGTTCAATCAGGAGCATGAAGGAACTTGCAAAGGATGTGCTAAGGGTAAGAATTCAAAAGCTCCATTCCATAGTAGAGAAAATAGATCTAAGTGTATTTTAGACCTTATTCATTCTGATTTATGTGGACCTATGTCTGTTCCTTCTTTGAGTGGTTTCTTGTATTATGTTCTTTTTATTGATGGCCACTCTAGGAAGACTTGGATTTATTTTCTGAAATCTAAAGAGTTTGAGGAAGTGTTAGAAAGGTTCAAGTAGTTCAAAGCTCTAGTAGAGAATCTTTCCGGTAAAAGAATCAAGGTCCTCAGATCTGATAATGGAGGAGAATACACCTTTGGTAGCTTTCGAAATTTCTGTGTTGATGCTGTGATTAAGAGGGAGTTTTGTGTCCCCTATAATCCTCAACAGAATGGTGTTGCAGAGAGAAAGAATAGGACGATCGTGGAAGCAGTGAAAACCATGATTCATGACCAGGATCTGCAAACCTTCTTATGGGCAAAAGCTTCTAGGACTGCAGTAAATGTTTAGAATATAAGTCTTCACAAAGTCTTGGAGAATACGACTCCGAAAGAAGCCTTTACAGGGAAGAAGCTTGAGGTTAGTCATTTGAGGATCTTTGGATGTCCTGTCTATGTTCATGTTCCAAAGGAAAAGAGAACTAAGTTGGAGCCTTTTGGCAAGAAGGGAATATTTGTGGGCTCCAGTGAGACATCAAAATCCTACAGGATATACGTTCCAGGTCAGAAATTGATTGAGATCACTAGAGATGTCACATTCAAGGAAGATATTGCATTTAGAAGATCCAAGGGAACTCATGTGGAGATTGACAATGATGAGTCTCCTCAGGATATGGAAGTTGACCATACTCTTGAGATTCAGATGGAGACTTCAAAACTGAAGGAAGAGATTGATCTTGTTGAACCCTTGGAACCCATTGATGGACCTACTGACATTGTAAGTGGGAGAAAAAGACCTCTATGGGCCAGGCAAACTATGCAAGAGGCTCAAAGGTTTGCAGCTCCTAGAGGTACATTCAGAGAAAGTAAAAGGCCACATAAGTTCTCCAGTTATGTTGCCTTGATGAGTCAGATAATTAAGTCTGAGCCTTCTAGTGTGGAGGAAGCTTCCAGCCTACAGGTTTGGAGAGATGCTATGTCAGAGGAGTACCAATCAATTATCAAGAATGATGTTTGGGACATTGTTCCTAGACCCGAAGGCAAATCTGTGGTATCTTCGAAATGGCTATTCAAAATCAAGCATGTAGCTGATGGGAGCATTGAGAAGTACAAGGCAAGATTCATGGCTCGAGGGTTTTCACAAAAAGAGGGAGTTGATTATGAAGAAAATTTGCTCTTGTTGCTCGCTATACTTCTGTTAGGACCATCATTGCCATTGCTGCATCTAGAGGATGGAAGATTCATCAAATGGATGTAAAGATAGCCTTTCTAAATGGTGTGATCAAGGAAGAAGTCTATATCGATCAACTTGATGGGTTCAAGGTACATGGGAAGGAGTCTCATGTTTGCAAACTGAAGAAGGCCTCGTATGGTCTTAAGCAGGCTCCTCGTGTATGGTACGAAAGAATTGATCGTTACCTGTCATGTTTGGGCTTCTTGAAGAATGATGCTGACTCTAATCTGTACTTTAAGGTAATTGATGGTGAAGCATTGATTTTGATTTTGTATGTTGATGATTTGATTCTTACTGGAGAAAACCACTTAATCATCAAATGTAAGAAAGAGTTAGCCTTTGAGTTTGAGATGAAAGACCTTGGGCTTATGCATTACTTCCTTGGCTTAGAAGTCTAGCAGAAACTAGATGAGATGATTCTAAGTCAAGGGAAGTACACCATTGATATACTTAAGAGGTTTGGTATGATGGATTGCAAATCCATGTCTACACCTATGGAGACCAACCTACATAAATTGAAGGAGGCTGAGCTAGTTCAGACTTGATGGATCCTACAATGTACAGGCATTGATTGGGTCCTTGATGTATCTAGTTAACAATAGACCAGATATCTGTTATGCTGTGAGTGCACTTAGTCAGTTCATGTGTGAACCAAGACAGATAGATCTTGTTGCAACTAAACATATCCTAAGATACTTGCGTGGCACAGTTGGATATGGGTTGAGATATTCTCCAGATGCTGACTTGGAGCTGCATGGTTATACTGATTCTGATTGGGCAGGGTGTATCACAAATCGGAAGAGCACCTCTGGATGTTGCTTCAGATTGGGATCTGCTATGATTTTTTGGTGCAGAAGGAAGCAGTCATCTGTAGCATTGAGTACAACAGAGGCAAAATATATTGTAGCTTGTATGGCAGCTCGGGAAGCAATGGGGCTTTGTAAGCTCCTTGCAGGATTGTTTGGACAATCAATGGAGCCTACTATCATTCATTGTGATAACCAGAGTTGTGTGAGCTTTCTGTCAATCCTGTGTTTCATGACAAAACCAAGCATGTTGAGATCAAATGCCACTATATTAGAGATATGGTATTGAGGAAGGCTATACAGTTGAAGTATATTAGCACTGATGAGCAGATGACAGACATTCTCACCGAGCCCCTCTCCAGAATAAAGTTTGTGTACTTTCGAGATAAGCTTGGTATGGTGGAGATTCCAGGCTTAACTGAGTAAGAGTCTCAGTATCAGTGATAGCCTGTAATGAGTTCTTCTCTGTGAGAGAAGTTCGAGGTGAAATCCCTTGATTAATGAGTTCTTCTTTGTGAGAGAAGTTCGAGGTGTAATCCCTTGATTCTACCCTCTGGTTGAGCCATGGTGGATGTCATGTGTGTGACTCCATGACAACATCACGTGAGAGAGTCCGTGATGACTTTTGTACTTGTGTTTCACCCTCTAGGAGAGCCATGGTGAAAGTCACGTTCAGGTGACAACATCACGCAAGTGATGAACACATGTACATACCATACATGGTTGTAGCCATTATGATTGATATCATGTTGAGGTGATATTTGATATCACGATGAGGTGATATTCTTCTTTTCCACTTATGGTTGTAGCCATGGTGGTAGACATCACGATGAGGTGATATGTCTTGTGTAGCTGGAAGTATCATCCCTTGCTGAGAGGGAGTGTTGATGTTTTAGCAGCGACGGGCTGCTTCTTCCAGATCCGATTGAGGCAATTCAAATATAGCCAACGGCTATTTGAATTGTATTTATGATATTCAATATCATGGCCGACTTGAAGACAAATGAAGATACACGCCTTTTCATTAATAATGATTAATTATTATTGGCCACGTCTTTTTGTTAAACATCAGTTTACACTTGTTATTGGCAAGAAGCACGTATTAAATGAAGAGATGTATTTTTTATTAAGGCCGACCCTATTCTCCTTGGGACACGATTAAATGAAGAGGTGCATTCTTCTATGTATGCCGACCTGTTTGTGAAGAGTCACATCCTTCTCTCTGAATTGTATATATATTCATTGGCATTCTCATTGTTTGGCATTCAAGTTAAGAATTTTGATATCATTCTTTGAAGTGCGAATTCTCTCTAAGGCAGTTTGAGTTATCATTGAGAGGAGATCGATATATATATTGTTGGCTGAGATTATCATCAATCTGATATTCTACTGCATCATATTGAAGTCCATGTGTTAGGCCTT
>VDFB02121624.1:0-27642 GCA_007258455.2 Sequoia sempervirens | reverse complement strand
TATACCTTTCCTGTTTCCTTTGGTCTGAGATGTTTGAGACTTCTAAAGTGCATCCTAGCAAGGTTTCCGTGATGTCAAGTGTGAACAAGAATACTCCTATCTATTTGTCGAGTCAAAGTCCATCACACTAAGTACAACGCCATCCTGGTCCTTTATACCTTGATGCATCGTGCTTAGGCTTGTTATCAAACATAAAGTAAGTGACCCTTTGAAAATCCCAATCCTTGATAAGCAAATCATCATCATCATCATCTATCATCATCATCTCTAATAAAGTATCGACCAATCATGGACTTGTTGGATCCTCTTGTCATCATCTCATTTCCACGCTAACATTGCATCATGAATAGTCCATCATGCATCCATCCTGCATCCACAAACCATTAGCATTCATCCATCATGCATCCATTATGCATTTATCTTGCATCCATAAATCATCAGAATTCTGCATATCATCTCACATGCATCATCATTATAATATAGATCTGTTAGTCTAAGCATCTCATAAATCATCCATTGCATAATCACAACATATCACATCATCAATCTCATCCATCTCATATCATATCATCATTTAAGTTGTTTAGAATAATATAGATTTTTATTCTAAGCATCTTGAAATCATCTCTTTGCATCGTCATCCATAACCATCCATTTTGAACCTCTTTATCGCGAGATCCACCACAAATTGAATCTTTTCGCCGATCTCTCGAGGGGGCAATGTACCGTGTAATTTTGGCATCCAAAAATCATGATTTTTTTTTAATTTTGATCGCGGGTAGTTATTCTTGAACCAACGCAACAAGTACATTGCTTCAAAGAGGGGCAAAATGTAGACATGCAAAATTACATTATGCATTCGATCGGATTCAGTCAAATTAGATGTTGCATTAGGACCATTCATCAATTAATCAAGTGCATTTTCATCCATTCAAATAAACATTATCATTCAACCTTCATCTTGCATCATCCACTTAATTAAATAAATCAGGACTTCATTTAAATCAAATCCTAAATCATATTCCATCATTTTCTAATTTAAATAAATCAATTATCAAAGTCTTGAAAGTCAAATCATCTAATCAGCATAATCATCATCTAATCCTAATCTAATGCTAATCCCACCCCACTTGCATTATCTAGATCTAGCCACTTGCACAATAAATCAATTTTATTGATTTATTAAAACCTCATTTTCCCTCAACATGACAAGTCAAACATGGCATTTATTATTGTTTTTCTTGTCCCCCTCTCAAAATTTATTGCAAATTTGAATTCAAAATTTCCCCTCTGGGCACTCTTCCCAAATCTTGCACAACCATTGACCACTCACATGATGACAAGTGTCCTCAACTCATTGGCTTGTTTTTGATCCCACATTGGTCCCTCTTCAACACTTAGCATTTTGAAAAATCTATAAAATGAGGCCTCCATTCTCATTCATGGATTCACAATTTTATGCAAGGTTACTCTCTTCATTTGAGATTTGATCTTGTCCATTTCACTCCATCATTTCCATTTGCACTTTATCATCTTGAGCTTTGATCAAGGATTGGGAAAGGGTCACTAGCACATGTGACACCAATCCAACTATGGAATAGGTAGCTTGCTTTTGTTTTCATAATGCTTTAGTCTTTTTATCATCATTTGTGGCATTTTGAAAGCATTTGTAATGGATTTCATAGAGGTATTTTGATAGAGTTTGCAAGAAACTAACCCATGCTTGAAGTTTAGTTGTTTGCAGATTTTAAAATGATGCCTACAGGGTGGGTGAGGTAACAAGTCCCAATCTCAAAGGCAAGACTATCATGCCTAGGGCTTGTCGACTGACATTATTGAACCCATGAATGACAATAGAAGAAGTATTAAGAGAAGATGAATCAATATTAAACTTTGGAAATAGATCAATGCTATATATATTGAGTTCCAAACCAACATCAATGAGAGTACGTTTGATGCCAATATTATAAATGTTAACTATAATAATTAGAGGATCCGCCTACTTCTTGACTTCCAAAGGTGGGAGTTCCTATGGATAGAATGTAATATTTGTTGAATCCACATGAATATGAGTTATCAATGCATTAGCATCCACTAGACTAGCAGAGGAAGGCAAGAGGGTCTTTTGCAAGGCTTCCTGAACCATACCTTGGTAAATTAGAGTAGAGTGAAGCAAGTCCCACAATGAGATCTTATCTAAAGTAAATCGAAGTTTCTCAACAAGATCATAATCACTAGGTGCTTTACTCATAGGTTTAGGAGCTTGAAGAAGGTGTGGTTGTTTATCCATTCTATTTTTATAAGTATGGGCTACTACTCTATAAGAGGGAGCCATATAAATATCAAGAGAATCACTATCAAATGGGACACCATCAATAGAAAAAATCCTTTTAGGAGAAGGATTGGCTGGATTTAGGTAAATGGCCAGTCTCTTAGGCATTTGAGGGGCAGCAAAGACATAGATTACATTTACAAAATCATCACAACTAGTGAAACAATTATTTGAAGAAACATGCTCAACATCTATCCTTGGAGGATCTGATGAGAGTGGAGCTGTATCATTTACTAATACATCATCTCTAAAAGAAAGTGCATCAGAGCAAAGATGGGACTCATCATTCACAAATGCAATGTCTCTAGAAGAGAGTGAATTGGGATAAAGAATATATTCACCATTCACTAATGCATCATCTCTAGAAGAGAGTGCATTGGAATGAAGGGTAGATTCATCATTCAAAAATGCATCTCTAGAAGAAAATGTGTTGGAATGAAGATAAGGTAGAGTAACATTAAGAAAAGAATCAATGATTTCATCCTCTTGCACCAAAATACCCTTAGAAGGAATTTCAGGAGAAGGATCAACAAAGAATAATAATAAAGGATACAAGAACTCACTTTCACATGCTTGTAAGAGAACTCCTTGAAGCCTCTTAACCAAGATGGAAAGAGATAGAAGGAATATAGATAGAAAATACATTTTGAAATAGATATATAGACATGTTGGCCAATCTAGAGCAATCCAAGGGTGACAGAACTAAGAAAAATCAAAAATATTGATTTTCAAATTTTTTCAATATTTTCTCGGTTCTAGTAATTTGCATTTTTGAAGGTATTCGAAGAAAAATTTGGGGTCAAAACTTGTGTCAATCCATGAAATTTGGCTTTCGAAGGCACTATATTTTAGGGATTGAATTAGTCTTTTTGGAGACCTTTCCAATGACGCAAACAATTCTGAATTTCGAGCACTAAGTCAAAAGTTATAACCCCAAAAATTTGGGGTAAATAAATTCCTAGTTTTTTGAAAGATATTGTGATTCATGTCGGGTTCACCAAAATTTAGAGAAGGGGGATTCACTACTCATGAGTCTCTTTATTCTCAATATATTCCCAAGGGGCGCACTGCCCTAAAATACCTCAAGGAACAAAGCGAGAGTTCTAGAATCAAAAAGAGTAAATCACAAAGGTTTTTTGGACAAACTAACGAGCTCTCGGCCAAAGGATGGTAGCACAAAATAAGGACAAAAATGTGACATGCTAGCATCCCAAAGGCTCGTTGGAATCTCGTACAGATTGGAAAGTGAGAATATCACAAAAAATAGCTAAATGATCACTAATAATCGGATTGATAAGAATTTATGGAATGCAATAAAATGGCAGAATGTGATAAAACTGAAATAAAATAGAAATGATAAAGAAAGAGAATGAAATATAGAAACTACTCACAACAACCCATGTAATGAAGCCTCCAGCATGTGAAAATATTGAATAGCTACATGCGTAAGATCTGGAGAAAATGTTGGGGTTGTATAGGGGGTTGTTTTAGTCAAACCCTCATTTTGGTGTTCCCACCTCCATGAATAGCTAGATAGATAGAGAGAAATGAAAAAAGGAGTGATAAAATCAATCCTTGCTCAAGGATGAAAACTCGTATTAAAAATGAAGATGAAATTGATAGGGAATATTATAAATACCAATATGCTCGCAAGCACAAGGTAAGAGAGATTTCAGCTATAAGGCTTAAGGAAGCCAAGGAGAAGGACAAAGAGTTAGCTGCAAGAGTTAAGAGGGTTGCAAGGATTACTGAGAGCTTGAAAGAGTTGTAAAAAGAGCTTGATAGTGCTACTGTAGCAAGCAAGGAGAGCTATGCAAATAAGATAGTAAGAGAAAGATAGGAGAATTTCCAAGACATAAGCCAAGAAGGAGAAGAAGGCCAAATGAGTTGAAAAGACAAATTTTAAAGAGGGAAAAGAAGCTTCCTGGGCATTTACAAGGCGTCCCAAGTTGTTACCACTGAAAAAACTCACTTACAAGTGGTAAAAATGCTCAGAAATTGCCTTTTGAACATTGAAATATCATGGGATGCTAGCTCAACACGTGGAGATCAATGTGGCATGCTATTGTCCAGACACATCATGCCCCCAAGCTGAAGACTTACAAAACAAACACATTAGAAAAGTAATACCTGCATAAGACAACAATGTTAGAACATAAAAACAATTACATCATGGGGTTAGAACATATATACACACACACAAGAACACAACAAACTAAAGGATTTAAGTCAGAAAAGTGAAGGAGACCTTGATGTAAGAGGTTGTCTCAGTACTATGTGTCATCCCCAAATTAAAAAATAACATAGAAGAATTCTAAAACAAAGAGAAGAATGTAAGGATTGATCACTTCAAGAGAAGAATGCACCCAAAAGTTAGGGAAGCAATTGATATTGAAGACATAAAGAGCATATACTCAAGATGAAGAAGATGCAAATCTTCGATCTGGTATACACAATTAAGAAGAGAGAATTTAAGAGAGAGATGGGGAAGCTAGAAAGGAATGAAAATTCCAAGAGAGATGGCTTCACAGATCCCCGAACCCAAGGAGAGTTGAACAAATGCACCACATATTTGTAGATCTACGGAAGGCGAACAAAAGGCTTTGTATGTACTCTCTCCTACAGAGTTGAACAAACTGTACTGGAGGCCCGTAGACCAATAGTGAACAAATACCACAAGATGAAAGTGCTTTATAGATCCTCAAACTTGCAAAGATACTTAGAGCATACAGGATAGAGGTAGACCTCGATATCACTTATCATTTAAAGAAGAGGAAAGTGCATCAACAAATAAATGAGTGATGGCACCTGAATTAAAAAGTTGTTGTATTTTATCCTCCAAGGCCTTACATTCACTAGCAGAATGGCTAGGAATCGATTGTATCCATAGAAAAAAATATTTTTCTTTATCATGCTTATGAAATTCCTTACGTGTAGGAGAAGGAATAGTAATCAAGTGGACTTTTAGAAGCCTCAACAAAATATGATCTTGCTTAGACAAAGAATGAGGAGTATGAAGCAACCCTTTCTCTTGTGGAGAAAAGTTTGACTACTCACAAGAAGACATGAAGATAGTACACAATGGAGGATGAGGTTCAGTGAAAATCATGTCGACATTCAATTGCAATTTTTGTTTAGATAGTTTATTCAAGCAACCAAGCCCCAAATTATGATTATGAGGTGCACATTCTATAGGGAGCTGAATTATTGTTCATTATGCCCACAATCTTTATCCCCATAGCCGTATTTAGAGATAAGTTTAAAGCTAGGGCCATAACATGTCTACAAATCTTGAGGAGGATCTTCATAGAGAGCATTATTCCAGAAATGGGGATTATACTCCTCTACAGGATTGGAATCGACCTTCTTGAGAGGACTTCCAACATTATCCACTTTAACAAAAGCGTGATCATTTTCCTCGGGAGGGGGATCACATTAAGAACATTAAAATTATTGCTCACATTACCCCGCAATACAAAATAATAATAATCTTTGATAACGGGTTTGGACGATGTTATTAGAAGGTTTAAGTGGATCTGGGTGACTTTATATTCTATAGTGAAGGATTTCGTAAATTATAGAGAGCCCCAATCATCGCGAAGACATGCATTTTCTTGAGAAGAGGTAGAAGGAGCAGACTTAAGATTTCTCACTTCAGAAGGATCTTCTTCAGGGACATCTATCTCAAGAGTATCCTTTGTAGTAGGTACTACTAGAGTAAACACCAACACATTGGAAGACACTAAAGAAATAAGAGTAGGCACAACCAAAACTTGACCAAGAGCTGCCATTTCATATAAGTGCATAGCCTTAGGGTCAGCCTTGACATTGAATTCTCGATTATTGTAAATGAACTTATTAGATTTATGCAAGGTAGATGGGACTACACCCATAACATGAATCCTTAGTCTACCAAGAACAAGTTTATATGGTAATTTTTCTAACACAACATATACAAGGGTGGGTATGGTAATGGGTCCCAATCTCAAACGCAAGACTATCGTGCCTAGGGCTTGTCGACTGACATTATCGAACCCAAGAATGACAATAGAAGAAGCATTAAGAGAAGATGAATCAATATTAATATTAGACAATAGATAAATGCTACATAAATTGAGCATTGAACTAGCATCAATGATTGTACGTTTGATGTTGATATTATTAATGTTAACTATAAACATTAGAGGATCCGCCTGCTTCTACACTTCTAGAGGTGGGAGTTCCTATGGATAGAACGTAATATTTGGCGAATATGTATGAATATGAGCTATCAATGCATTAGCATCTTCTGGCCTATTAGAGGAAGGCAAGAGGATCTTTTGCAAAGCTTCCTGAAGCATACCTTGGTAAACTGAAGTAGACTGAAGCAAGTCCCACAGTGATATCTTAGTCAGAGTAACTCAAACTTGCTCAACAAGATCGTATTCACTAGGTGCTTTGCTTGTAGGTTTAGGAGCTTGAAGAAGACTTGGTTATTTATTCATTCTATTCTTATAAGTATGGGCTACCACTCTGTAAGACAGAGACATAGAAAGATCAAGAGAATCACTATCAAATGGGACACCATCAATAGAACAAATCCTTTTAGGAGAAGGACTAGTTGGAGTTGTTAACTACTAGAGTTGCACCCTAGCTAAGCTGCAATATTTAACAAGGTTAAGCTGCTGGACTTAGCACTCTAGAGAAACATGGAATCACTCCTAGGTCGTGGGTTACCTAAAAAATGGAGTGAATCTCTAGACGAGGTTGGCTCCTAGTTGGTTATCACCTAAACTACTGATTTTGAAGAGGAAAAGGGAAAAGAAAAGCTTAAAAATGAAAAGTGAAACTGAAAAATGAAAGGATGATACACCAAACTGATGAGGATTATGAAATCTCAACTTTGTTTACACTTAGCTACCAAATGACAGAAAAATGAATTTGCACAACTTGTTACAATAAGTTTCTACATAATTATTTAACGAAAGGGCCAAAATACAATAACTAGAAAAGGGAAGGTAAACTTCACAATTGAAAAACTATATGCATTTCTTAGGCATGATTAGTAACCTGCACAAACTTACATTTGTAGAAAAGGTACAAGTTCATGAGACAGAGCTAGAAGGAAATTTGAAGAATTTCACAAAGAGATTGATCAATCATTCAACATACACAAGACTGCAAGAACAAAAAGGAAAGAATTTCATCACCAGAAATAACCAAGGTATCCTCTGTATTCCATATCCCAAGAGTTACAAAGTATGCTCCAAACTGTACCAGGACTTCAAAATTCACTAAGTACAAAAAACTGCAAATCTTAACTAACTCCAAAATGAGTCAAAAATGAGAATATCACTCAACCCCAAGTGGTTGCACCAAAATAGGAATCACCAACTAACTTGGGTCGAATCCCTCAAAGAAGCCAAAACTTGAGCCACTAGATTCCCTCCCCTAGATTCTTGCAATTCCTCCAACAAGATGCATAAATGTTCCTACATGCATGGATACATGTTTATAAACCGCTTCTCAACTTCCCTATATACTCTCCATTTGTTTTCAAGGAATAACTTTCACTACTTTATTTTGCATTCAAATAACATTTAAGCCTAAGTGATTTATAAAACATCACTAAGACTTAATGTTTTACATTTTAAAAGGAATGCAAAATTTACACAAGGCCAAAGATTCAGCCACAAAGAAGTCAAAGCAAAGATTTAAAAAGTCACAAGGACTTAACATATTGCATATGCAATCTTATTTAGCCTAAACTCCACGAGCTCAATAATTTACCTTTCATTTATTTAATAAAAACTTAGGCAAAAAATTCCTAAACTTTCATCAGCATGTAGGATTATGAAAACCCTAAAAACAAAAGGAAAAATATGAAAACATTTACTTCATTTGCATTGAAGTTTCACGAAGAAGCTTGACCACTACCAATGAGGGTTTCTATAGAGTTTTGGATCTCGACCATGGTGAAATCTGCAACTTCGGAAGCAACTCCTTTGTCAAAATTTATCGATTTTCCACTTAGACAGGCTAGTAAGTTATTTTTTGGAAACAATACTAAGAGAAAATCTCCATTTTTTCTAATTTGGGGCCTTTATGGCCATGGCTCCTATAGCCATCTTCTAATACATTTGCATATGGTTTATCCCCTATTACTTTCTCCTTTATTTTACTACAGAGATTTCTCTTCGAGCCCTGAGGAAACATTTTCATAGGGGGTTTTGACGTCATACAAAGACATTTTCACTACATTTTCATTCAAAAGAAAACTCCAGGTAAGCCTTTGAGGGTATTTTAATCATTATATCTCATTTTTTGAAGAATAAAATAGCTCATTTTGAGCCATAATAGAAAGAGATGTGTATACTTTATAGATTTTCACACTCCCATTGATGTTTCTTGTTTCAATCTTGAAGAACATATGACATTTTTTTATAGAAAAAATGAAGCATAACCAAAATAGGCCGCGGCCACATCCCTCATTGTAGGTCATAAAACACCATTTTCAGCAATGGTCAATCGTTGAGATGAAAACTTTGAGCTTAAAACACAAAAACCAAAGTTGGTTTGTATGCATTGTGGAAACAAAAGTCTCCTCCTATAGATTTTATTTTTTCATGTACTTAAATAAGGAGAATGTTATATCCTCTGTATATTTCAGTTTCCCTTTTGAATCCCCAAATGGATCTTGGATTCTACAGAGAGAAGCATCTGGGTTTCAAACCCGAGTTTCATTTCTTGCTCCATCTCTATATTTTTGTTCGAGGGTTTATTTCATCTGAAAACCCTACTCCCTTAAATGGTAGTAGCTCAGCCTGGTATTCCTTTGGGTATGTGTTCTTCAATCATTTTGAAAACCCTCAGCCTTTACTACTCTATTATTCTACATGCTGCACTTGGCTCTATGCTCGAGATGCTTACATACTTCGCATTTCTTGCCTTAAATATTTCATGGAGAGTTTGTGTATTTCTTGTAACCTCCCATTTTTTCACACATTCTAGACCCATTTTGATGTTTAGGGTTTTACTGTAGCTCTTTGAGTTCTTTGTTCTTTCATTTACTATTCTAGGTTTTTACCTGCATTCACCATGCTGAGAGTTCAACTCTATATATACATTTTATATCCTTCTATTTTGTAACTCAGGAACTTAGAGGATTTACCCCCCCTACTGTAGCCATGAACCCTCACTGTGAGTTTCACTTTGTGTATCTAAATTTCATAAAAAATCCTATGCATATTTTAGTTTTTTTTTTAGATACAAAACCTACATATGATCCCATCTCATGAAATCTGGGTTGAGGATTTCCAATTCCTTAACTAATCATTATCTCTCGGCCCCCGTATTTCACATTGTAATAGGTTTCTTGTTGGAGCTCATCTTCATTGTCAGTGGTTGTGCCTCTTTTCATACACAGAACAGGACTTTCAGTGAGCATCTGAAGTGAACATCTGAACTTCATTTTCCATACCTAGAACATACCTTCCATCCTTCAACTCAGTTCCCCCATCTTCAAAGACAAACCTTTCAACATTGTAGATTTTCAATATAAGTATGAGTTTGTAATGCTTTCCTCTCTTCACAATGACTAAAAGAAGATAATGTTGTCTTGTTTGTAGAAAATGTATATACACTATCACTTTTGCACTGTTCCTTTAATTGCCATCATTTAAGTGTAACTTTGATATTATTTACAGTTTATATGCGATCATGTTCATTGTTTATGTTCTTCAATGCCCATGTCTCTATAGACTATTAATCATTATTCATGATTTATTCACAACTGAGCTTCTACAAATACTGTCAAACTTATTCAAACTATTCATGTTATCCATGATATATTATGGGAATATTATCCTGAACCTCCACTGATTTTGATCAAGAGCAAGCTTTTCCTTTTTACATATTGTTTCAGCATGCATTCTTCCATTTTTTCAGGTTATGCTTAATTGTGAAATTCAAATAGATGACCACTCTCTCATTATCCATTATCTGATGCATAAGATGTCATTTGTTCAATCATTTTCTTGATTTTCTTTATCAACTTATATGAAAAGGAGAGCTTCAACCTCATTGTGAACTTTTCCTTTGCTGTCAACTACAGGCAATCATGCATTTTTGGAAATTTCCTTTCAAAACGCCATACCCTACCCTATCTCTGCATAAATGAGGATTTGTATTGTTTCACTCATAGCATTTTCTCTTCTTTTATAGCTCATGAAATATGTGATATACACATAAGTAGTATCACCCTTGTTTTGGATGGCTTATGACCTGATCATTAGATGGCAATAAATATTATCCTTTTTCTGAATTTTTTGATCTTTTGGAGAGTGGGGTTGTGTCCTACACTGTACTTTTCATTGAGAGATAGAGACTGCACAATTGCCTCTTTAAACACCATTTGACAGAAAGTGACTACTACCTTATTATGTTCAAGGTTGTTCTCTTTTCCAAAGCATGGTGTATTAAATCATAGTGGTTGTCCTAAGTCATAGAATTTCCTCTCTCATAAAACCAAGCATGACTCTTATAAACACATATACATGTGACTGTTGTATCTTCATGAAATAATACATCTATGCATTTTTGTAAATTGTTTTGACACTAAAGATTGCATACACTCTTTATGATTTTTCCTGAACAAGTACATGTTACTTGTGACAGTGACAAATATCTCACTATCACAAATGTTGTGCACTTGTTTGAGTGAACCATAAAGAGATAAATTATCAAATACGTATCTTTCAATGCCTCTTTAAAGCACAACAAGGTAGCACACTAGGCTCAACCCTTGTGGGAGCCACATTTTAACCCACGTGCTGAAATTAAATGAATCAAAATAGTAACATTACTTTTTCTATACCTACACATGAAGCAAACAAGTTAGAAAAATAAATGCATATTTTGGATGTGTTTGATGACTTCATTGTTCTCTTTTGCATCCAAGGTTTGCATGCTTGTTTAATGCAATTGGAGATCATTTTATATGTTCATGGGTGCTTGTACATGTAATGTGAGAGACCTTGATTGCTCTAACACCGTTTTATCACTCAGATGCAGGAACTAGGAGCAGCATGGAACTTAGGAGGACACAAAGCAGCAAGGTAGAAGTCAAAGCAAGCCAACACACACTAAACCAGTTGTTCAAGCAATGACTAGCCTCTTTCCTTACATGTGCATTATATTTTTACCTATCAATGTATATACTTTTCTTCTTTACATTGAACAAGTTAGTCTCACAACTTGTGTGAGACAATATGCACTTTTAATATCAATAAAGATTACTTTTCAGAAAATATTTGAGTCAATATTTCCTATATTACATGCACTTGTATAAATGCAATAGTCTATTAATGTAATATTTTGATTTCTACTTATGCACCTGAATGTAATGTAGGAAAGATTAAGAAATGTACCTTTCTTTCAATTTTAAAACAAAAAGCTCAACCTGATTGAGCTAATAGTGAAATTAGGTAACATTTCTTTGGTGACATCTGCTATATGTTTGCCTGCTAAACATGAAGACCAGTTACCTAGGCTATTCATTGGGCACGGGGTCACTCAGAAACTCAAAATAGATCTAAAAGAAACTTTATTCAATGTTGTAACTCAACAGAAACAACTTAGAACACCTTGAAAACTTATTGAAAACAAAGTTGCAGCACGAAAACTACCTAACTGTGTTGAAAATCACTTAGGGAATCTGAAAACAATAGCTAAACTAAGGTGCAACAACACTTATTGAAAGAAAAAAATCCTAAACTAGCATATTTGATATAGATCAAACCTCAAAGTAGCATTTGAGGTGTATCCCATTGACAGGGATAGGCAGAATCTCTCCATCCATCTTTAATAATTGGAATTCATTGTGCTCCTTGCACTCTGTTATGACAAATGGGTGACTCCAAAAGGTATCAAACATAGTGTGCTTTCTTAGCATGCTTTTCAATTCATCCCATTTGAGTACAACATCACTCTCCCTAAAAACTATGGGAGTTTCCTTCTTATCAAAGACTATTTTAGTTTGGATTTGATGATACTCCAAAGACTTCATAGCTTTGTTCCTTGTCTCCTCTAGCTCCATGAGTTGAGCATACCTAACTGCTAATGGGTCCTACTCTTTAAACATTTCCAACTAATGCATAATATCAAGAGTTGGAAACTCTACAAAGGAAATCTTGCATCCTTACCATAAACCAATACATATGGAGAATTTCCAATAGACCGTTTGGGATTTATTCTATCTATCCATAAGGTATATTTCAGCTTGGTGTGCAAAGCTCTCTGATTGTCCTCCATCATCCTTTTAATGATTCTTATCGGGTTCTTGTTTGTTGATTCAGCCAAGCCATTACCTTGAGGGTAATAGCTTGATGAAGTGTTCAAGTATATGTCATTCCTGATAGCCCAATCACTCAATCTGAGTCCCAAAAAAGCTAAGGCATTATCTTAGATAATTGATTCAAGAACCCCAAATCTGGTTGTTAAATCATCATAAAATTTCAAAATAGCATTTTCATTGGCTTCTTTGAAAGCCATTGCCTTAGTCCACCTTGTGAAATAATCGGTAGTAGTAAGTACCCACCTGTGCCCTACACTAGAAGGTGGGTTTATGGGTCCAATAAAGTCAATTCCCCATCTCATGAAGGGTCGTTCCACTTGAATTGGCTGCAAAGGTAATGCTGGAAACCTTTATTTTCTTGCAAAAATTGCACACTTTACACATTTCCTAGCCCATGCATGGGCATATTTAAACATGCTTGGCCAATAGTAGCCAGCTCTCATTATTTTCCATGCAATTGTTCTTGGGGAAAAATGACCCCTTGCAGTTCCATCATGGAACTCATGAAGCACTTTATCTACCTAATCTTGATCAATGCATCTTAACAACACACAATTCAGGTCTTTTCTGAAAATAACATTGTTAATCAACATATAAGGAATAGACTGCAATCTGAAGTATCTCCTCTTTGCCTTGTCCAAACCTAGTGGAAACTCACGAGTCTGCAAAAAGTGAGTCATGTCATGAACCCAACTTGCACCTAATATAGGTGCAACATTCTGATATTGATCATTAGTGATTAAAGCAGCCTTTGTTTCTATTTTCTCCATTTTTAGATCATGCAACTAGCTGCTCACACAATCCCTTCCCTCTTACGAGCTTAGTGACCTTAATATCTATATCATATTCCATAATTTCGTGATCCAGCTAGCCCTCTTTTCATTCAGGTCCTTGCTTAGCAGAAACTCCTTCACGCTTGGGTGGGAAACCATCAAATGTATCTTATTGTTGGAAATCAAAGGCTTAAATTTTTTCAAACTTCTAATTATAGCTAGAACATGTTTCTCCACAAATGAATACCTATGTTCATAATTTTCCAATCCTTGGCTAAAAAGGGCAATGGACTATTCTAAGCCCTCATTATTCTATTATACTAGCATTGTAGAAACATAATCTATGCTCCCAAAGGCATACAAAATGAATTCTTTTGAAAAATATGGGTTTACCAGTGTAGGAGCTAATGCTAAAGCCTCCTTAATAGCTTCAAATTTGTGTTTGGCCTCCCTAGTCCAACTAAATCTTGCATTCTTCTTTAACATAGTAGTCAATGGTCTCAAAAGGTTTGCAACATCTGGAATAAATCTTCTCAAAAAATTAATTCTGCTAAGGAAGCTTTGTAGCCCTTTTTTGTGATTTGGTAAAGGCAGCTCTAAAATGGCTTTCACTCTCTCAGGATCAATGGTGATCCCCTATTTTGACACTATGTGTCCTAATAGCTTACCTTCATGAACAAAAAAGATACTCTTTTTGGGATTGAGAGATATCCCATATTATCTACATCTTTCAAACACTTGTTTTAAATGCAGCAAATGTTCATCAGCATTTTTAGAGAATACTGTTACATCATCCAGATAAATGAGCACAATTTTATTAATTAAATCTTGAAATTCCATGTCTATAGCCCTTTGAAAAGTGGCTCTAGCATTGGACAGGTCGAAAGGAATTCTCTTATAGGCCATAGTGCCTCATTTTGTTGTAAATTCAGTCTTGTGTTAGTCCTCTTCTTTGACCAATACCTGGTTATAACCAGAATATCCATCAAGTAGGGAAAATCTCTCCAAACCAGCAACAACTTGAAGGATCTACTCCATAGAGGGCAGCAGGTAATGATCCTTCAAAGAAGCCCTATTAAGGTCTCTGAAATCCACACAAAGCCTAATCTCCCCATTTTTCTTTCTAACTGACACAAGTTTAGAAACCCAAGAGGTATGTTTGATTGGAAATATAATACCTCCTTCAACTAGCTTGGTTAACTCTTTAATCATAAGAGGTTTTAGTTTTGGGTTTAAAGGTTCTTTTTTGTCTCACAGGCTTTGCATTAGGTTCTAATTCTATTGTATGTTCAGAAATTCTAGGATCAAATCCTTTCAAATTAGAATAATCTCACGCAAAAACATCCTGAAAATCTTGACATAAAGCAACAAAAGCATGCCTATCTAATTGTGAACAGATTTTCCCTATTTTGAGAAGCTTACCTTAAAAAATATTCGGCTCTTCATAATGCTCCTCTCTAATCTAAATGCTGGTTTTATTCCTTTTAAGCTGATCATCAGTGCTTAGAATGGACTCTAATGTAACTAGGACCCTAGGTAGCTTATTCATTCTCAGCTAGATAATTTGATCCTCATATTGTTGTCTAAGTTTCCCTTGATTTACAACAGTAAATTGATCTTCCTCAAGTAGAAAACTTAAAACCTACTCATCACTTTCAAAGACTTTCCAGTGAACATTATTGTCAAGAATAGAGGACCTAACTATAACTAACATATTATTGTACCTTCTCTTTTCTAATCTCATTGGGTATGTCAAACTAAGCACCAATTGTAGCCAATCTATCTACGTGCTTATTTTGAATCTTAGGGATTGAAATTAGATTAAAGGCATTGCATTGAACTCCTCTATCATATCCCATACCCTATGCTTATAATATTTCAAAGCATCATTTTTTGTTACATTTAATCCTCTCACCTAGTTGAAAATCAATTCGTTGTCCCCAAATACCTGCAAGAATCTTATTCCTCTTTTCATTGCCCATTCCAAGCCCTAAATCAGGCCTTCATATTCGAAAGTATTGTTAGAACAAGAAAAAACAAATCTGAAAGCACCATAATATTTATCACCTTGTGAGATACCAACATTGTACCCCCACCAGCTCTATTTCTACTTCTGGAGCCATCAAAATACATTCTCCACAACTCATCTTGTTGTTATATCTATTATTATACCTTCTTTTCAAGATTTGGCATCTTTGTTTCTGGTTCATGTAGCACATAAAAACCCAAACCAGTCAGCTAAATCTATTCATTTGGATTATCCACAATATTTTATGTTTCCCACTTATTTAGCAGCACCTCTAGTATACTTTCAGCTTGTAGTTCTTATGTAGCAGCAAGCTCACTGTCTTCAAAAATAACACAGTTAGCATTAACTGCAATTGGTACATAAGGTTCAATGTGATCCTTAGTCAGTGACTCTGATTTTATTGTCACTTTTGTCCCATACCTAGTCTAAAAAGCATATGAGACCAATCAGAGGACAGATAACCTCCTATTTTAGCAATGAAGTCCCTTGATAAACATAGGGCAAAGAATTGAGGTAAATCAATAACAAATACATCCTAAGGGATTGAAAAATTTGGATAGGCATGTAATGTGAGACCTAATTCTTTAATAACACCCACAATATTAACTGTTGTCCCATCTAATTGGAGTACCCCCTTTTCAAGGGGCTGATATTTTAGTCCTAATTGGTCTGCAATCTTTTTTGGCATGATTGAACTACTGGCTCCACTATCAACCATACAGTTATGCACTAGTTTGTGCCATACAATCAAAGAAACATAGAAAGGAGGGGGTTTGACACCATTTTCTGGCTCTTTACTTGGTTATTTACTTTTCTGTTTATTTTGATGTTTATCACTATCTTGGGGTGTATTCGTAAAAACAACTTTAACTGGATCAACTGAAACATCATTAGACACTCTCTTTTCAGTCAAAGCAGATTGTAGCAATTATATTTGGCCTTGGATAGCTAAAGAGTTCCACATGGAAATTGTCACATTCATTTTTTTCATATTTTCAAAAATGTTGAAGGGGGCAGCAAAATTCACCTTTTGTTGTGTCCTTGTAGCAACAGGTTCTATTTGCAAGTGAGGTTGCTCCTTGGCAGCAACTTGTGTATTCCTTTGCAAAATGTGGGGTACTTGAGATGTGGATAGTTTTGCAGCACCTTTTCCTTTATTTGATGACTTCTCAAGTTCAAAAGCCCTTTTCTTGGATCTTGTATTTGTTGCAATTGGAGAATCATCATTTTTTACTTCACAAAATTCCTCACCCTGCCAATTTAGAAAGGTAACATCACTTGTGGATTGAATTTTCTATTGTCGAGATCCATCATTAGGTTCATTAGGCTGTGAACTTGAAGCATTTTTCACCATTAATACTTGGTTGATGACCCCATTCGAACAAGTGCCTTGGTTGTGGGGCTAATTGCACAGAAAACACCATTCATAATTTGCTACAAGGTTGTTTTGAACATGAACAAGCTCCTTAATAGCACTAATTGGAGCTGGGTTATATGGTTGAAAAGGTCTTGGATTCACATTCTATCTTGGACCCTAATAATTTCCTTGATAAGGCTACCTATTCCCCTAATATTGCTAACCTTGACCTTGATTTTGTTGATAGTATGGTTGTTTACTCTGAGACTATTGCTTCTCTAAGTTCACTAGTTTATTACCAAAAGTATGGAGTAAAATTTTGATTTCATGTAGCTCTTGAGATGAACTTGGAACAACAGTTCCTTGACTAAAAGAAAGTTTGACAACATTTGGTAATGCTAGTGTAGTTGTTAAAGGTGCAAAAGGTGGAATTTGTAAAGGCATGGAAGGTTGAATATCTGGAAAGATGGGAATTGGAGGTCTGGGAGCTATTCTTCTAGCCTGAATAAGACTGCTTTCAGCACTAATTGCTATGTCATAAGCTTGAGGTAATTTATTCCCGCCCATGGACTGAATCATGATAGCAATTTCATTATGTAAAGCCCTCAAATAATATAGGAAAGCATAATTAGGAGAAGGCCTTACTATTTCAGGAATTTTATACCATGTCTTCTAAAAATGAAAATTGAAGTCTGTCATTTGCTCTTGAGGAGCCCTTTTGATAGTTGTAAGTTGTTCTACCAGTGACAAATGGTCTGACTTGTCTTGAAATTGCTTATGTAACTTATCTCCCAATTCATCCCAAGTTGTTATAGACCTAACTTGTAGAACCCTGAACCATTGTAAAGCTTTACCTTTCAATGAAGCTGCAAGTAACCTAATAGCTACAGTCTCTTGAGTTATATGATGAACCCCACACAAAGAGGCCACATCTTTGATATGCTCAATTGGGGAAGTTTGATCCTCACCCATAAAAACTGGTAAACTCTTTAAGGCAGCCATGGGTATGTCATCATGTTGTGCAAGGTTTAATGGACTGCCTCCATCAAAAGCCACAAATGGCTAATTCCTTACCATTTGAATAGCTGGAGGTGGATTAACCTGGGTTGGAATAACAGGAATAGAAACTGAAGGTACAACTGAACTAATTGATAATGCTGGTATAAAAATTGGTGAAGTTGAATGAACACTCTTTGAAATAGGAGTTCTCTTAACAGACCTACTCTTCCTTCTAGGTGGAGACAATTGTAAATACTCAAATTTATCTGAACTTATGGTTTGAATATTTTTCATAAAAGTGATACAACACTGGTTTACTTGTCCTATTCTCAGTGGAAGTCGCCAGATATGCAAAAACTACCTCTTAAAGGCTTGAAAATTCTGGTTGCATATCAGAACCAACAATGACTATGTAATTTGTAAACTGTTAGATTCGATAGTCCCACCAGGCATGCCAAAACTCTTAACTACTAGAGTTGCACACTAGCTAAGCTGCAAGATTTAACAAGGTTAAGTTACAATACTTAGCACTCCAGAGAAACATGGAATCACTCCTAGGTTGTGGGTTACCTAACAAATGGAGTGAACCTTTGGATGAGGCTGGCTCCTATTTGGTTATCACCTAAACTACTAATTTTGCAGAGGAAAAGGGAAAAGGAATGCTTAAAAATGAAAAGAAAAACTGAAAAATGAAAGGGTGATACACCAAACTGATAAGAATTATGAAGTCTCAACTTTGTTTACACTTAGCTACCAAATGACAGAAAATTGAATTTGCACAACTTGTTACAATAAGTTTTTGAATAAATATTTCACTAAAGGGCCAAAATACAATAACTAGAAAAGGGAAGGTAAACTTCACAATTGAAAAGCTATATGCATTTCTTAGGCACGATTAGTGACCTAGAAAAAATTACATTTGTAGAAAAGGTACAACTTCATGAGACAAAGCTACAAGGAAATTAGAAGAATTTCACAAAGAGCTTGATCAATCATTAAACATACACAAGACTACAAGAACAAAAAGGAAAGAATTTCATCACCAAAAATAACCAAGGTATCCTCTGTATTCCATATCCCAAGAGTTACAAAGTATGCTCCAAACTATATCAAGACTTCAAAAGTCACTAAGTACGAAAAACTACATAATCTTAACTAACTCCAAAATGAGTCAAAAATGAGAATATATCACTCAACCCCAAGTGGTTGCACCAAAATAGGAACCACCAACTAACTTGAGTCAGATCCATCAAAGAAGCCAAAAATTGGGCCACTAGATTCCCTCCAAAACCAATTCCAATATGTGGGAAAAGTGGGTTTGACCATGCAAAACCACCCCTAGATTCTTGCAATTCCTCCAAGATCTCAATGTTCCCACCATACGCTGTTTATGTTTATAGCCTTTCTCAACTTCCCTATATGCTCTCCATTTGTTTTCAAGGCATAACTTTCACCACATTATTTTGCATTCAAATAACATTTAATCCTAATTGATTTATAAAACATCACTAAGACTTAATGTTTTACATTTTAAAGGGAATGCAAAATTTACACAAGGCCAAAGATTCGGCCACAAAGAAGTCAAAGAAAATGTTTAAAAAGTCACAAGGACTTAACATATGGCATATGCAATCTTATTTAGCCTAAACTCCATGGGCTCAATAATTTACCTTTCATTTATTTAATAAAAACTTAGGCAAAAAATGCCTAAACTTTCATCAACATGTAGGATTATGAAAACCCTAAAAACAAAAGGAAAAAGATGAAAATATTTACTTCATTTGCATTGAAGCTTCAGGAAGAAGCTTGACTACCGCCAACGAGGGTTTCTGTAGAGTTTTGGATCTCGACCATGGTGAAATCCGCAACTTCTGAAACAACTCCTTTGTCAAAATTTATCAATTTTCCACTCAAATAGGCTGGTAAGTTGTTTTCTGGAAACAATACTAAGAGAAAATCTCCATTTTTACTAATTTTGGGCCTTTATGGCTGTGGCTCCTATAGCCTTCTTCTAATACATTTACATATGTTTTGTCCCCTATTGCTTTCTCTTTTTATACTACAGAGATTTCTCTTTGAGCCCTAAGGAATTATTTTCATAGCGGGTTTTGAGGTCATATAGAAGCATTTTCACTGCATTTTCATTCAAAAGAAAACTCTAGGTAAGCCTTTGAGGGCATTTTAATCATTATATCTCATTTTGTGAAGAATAAAATAGCTCATTTCGAGCCATAATAGAAAGAAATGTGTATACTCTATAGATTTTCACACTCCCATTGTTTCTTGTTTCAATCTTGAAGAACATATGACATTTTTTATAGAAAAAATGAAGCATAACCAAAATAGGTCATGGCCACATCCCTCACTATAAGACATAAAACACCATTTTCAGTAGTGGCTGACCATTGAGATGAAAGGTTTGAGCTTAAAACACAAAAACCAAAGTCGGTTTGTATGCATTGTGGAAACAAAAGTCTCCTCCTATAGATTTTATTTTTTCATGTACTTAAACAAGGAGAATACTATATCTTCTGTATATTTCAATTTCCATTTTGAAACCCCAAATGGGTCTTGGATTCTATAGAGAGAAGCATCTAGGTTTCAAACCTGAGTTTCATTTCTTGCTCCCTCTCTATATTTCCGTTTGAGGGTTTATTTCATCTTAAAACCCTACTCCCTTAAATGGCAGTAGCTCGGCCTAGTATTCCTTTGGGTATGTGTTCTTCAATCATTTTGAAAACCCACGGACTTTACTACTCTATTATTCTATAGGTTGTACTTGGCTCTATGCTAGAGATGCTTACATCAATGATAACTTTAAGAAACCCCCCTCAGAAAAATATATAAAATCCTGGTGAATCTTTCATTTTTTTAGGAAAAAATATTAATTTCTATTGGCGAATTTTTCCTTCTTTCAAATAATAATAATAATTTTAATGGTGATTTTTTTGACATCACTAAAAATTTTGTAGAATTTTTTAGTGAATCTTAAAAAATAATGGGAAAATGCATTAATTATGATGGCAAATACATCCAATCTAAAAATAATTCTCACAGAAAAGTAGGGGAAAAGGGTGGAAATTATTGATGGGTTTAAGAGGTAGACTATAATATTTACTTGCCACGATTGCTTTAAAATATAATATAATGGCCCTCATTGTATTTTGCAAGGTAAAATGTACCCATGATTTGTAATTCTCATGGTTCTTGAAACTTCTTTTTTATTGTTGATCTAAAGAACTTTGTTGTGCTATGTGAGGTAAAATGTACCCACAATCTATAATGCTCATGAGACCCAAAATTGTGGGCCTCATGAGCATTACAAATTGTGGGTACATTTTACCTTGTGGAATACAACAAGAGCCATTAGATTATATTATAAATCAACGGTGGAAACTAAAGATTAGAAATATGGTCCTAAAACAACTAATAATTATGATATATTATTGGTGAATTAATATTTATTTCTACTGTAATTTATAAAATTTAGGAAAATCTGATCTAATCATGTATCCAATATTGTGGCAAATTTTTGAGTTTAATTTTTTAATAAAATAATTTCTTTGGTGATTTAAATAAGACTATGATAAAATTTTGTAAAAATGTGGCCATTCAAGTCACATTATAGCTCAAACTATTAGCCAATTTTAGATTCCCAAATTTCAACTATTAGCCAATTGGCGAATATTAGCCACTAAAAAAATCACTGGGAGAGACTACCTAGGGTGCCTTCTTTGCAAGTCTGAGGACCTATAAAGTGCTTTCATCTTGTGAGATTTTTTCACCATTGGTCTACAAGCCTCCAATGTAGCTTGTTCAACTCTATAGGAGAGAGCACCTATAGAACCTTTTGTTCACCTTTCGTAGGTCTACAAATCTATGGTGCATTTGTTCAACTCTCCTTGGGTCTAAGGATCTGTGGAGCCATCTCTCTTGCAAATTTTCATTCATTTCTAGCTTCTCCATCTCTCTCTTAAATTCTCTCTTCTCAATTGTGTATACCAGATCGAAGATCTACATCTTCTTCATCATGAGTATATGCTCTTTCTCTCTTTGATATTGATTGCTTCCCTTACTTTTGGGTGCATTATTATCTTGAAGCAATCAATCCTTACATTCTTATCTTCGTTTTAGAATTATTCTATCTATTATTTCTTAATTTGGTGATGACACATAGTACTGAGACAACCTTTTACATCAAGGTCTCTTTCACTTTGTTGACTCAAATCCTTTAGTTTGTTGTGTGCCTAGGTGTGTGTTAATATGTTCTAACAACATTATGTAATGGTTTTTAATATTCTAACATTCTTGTCTTATGGAGGTATTTCTTGTCTAATGTGTTTGTTTTGTAGGTCTTCAGCCTAGGGGCATGCTTCCTTGGTTTGAAGGGTTTTTTGCTTCCTCTACAATATCCCTTTGGTATCATGATGATATTTATATTTAGTAGATTTACTTTACCGTACATATTAGTGTAAATTCATATGCCTGCTAAAGTGGGGGAGAAATGTAATGTCGTAAAATTTCACCCCTTGCAATTTCACATACGTTTGTGCATCTAATCTAGTGTCCACTCGAACCTAGCATTTATGCAGGCTCATTTTAGCCCCTACATCAACCTTTTTCCCCTATGAGGATGCTAGAAAACCCCTTTTTAATAGCTACCTTCGCACATGTCAGCTTTGCATCAAACCTTGTGCTTTTTTTGTTATCGTCATTTTGTAGCATGATTTGTTTGGACACTAGCATGTTGTGCTGACATCTGCATGCCACATTAGTGTCCCATGACATTTCAACGTTCAAACAACCATTTTTGAGCATGTTTTCCACTTGTTAGCAAGTTTTTTTAGTGGTAACAGCTTGGGACACCTTGTAACTGATCGAGAAGCTTTTTTTCCCTCTTTAAAAGCTTTCTTTTCAACTCATTTTGCCTTCTTCTCCTTCTTGGATTTTTTCTTGGACATTCTCCTATCTTTCTCTTACTATCTTGTTTGCATAGCCCTCCTTCCTTGCTACAACAACACTGTCAAGCTCTCTTTACAACTCTTTCAAGCTCTCACAATAATCCTTGCAACCCTCTTGGCTCTTGCAACTAACTCTTTGTCCCTCTCCTTGGCTTCCTTAAGCCTTGCAACTGAAATCTCTCTTACCTTGTGCTTGCAAGCATCTTGGGATTTCTCATATTCCCTATCACTTGCATTTCCATTTTGTGATACGAGTTCTCCTCCTCGAGTAGGTATTTCTTTTATCACTTCTTTGTTCATTTCACTCTGTCAATTTAGCAATCCATGGAGGTGGGAACACCAAAACGAGGGTTTGACTAAGGCAAACCCATATACAACCCCAACATTTCTATATCTTAAGCATGTAGGTATTGAAGATATTCACATGCTAGAGGCTTCATTACTTGGGTTGGTGTGAGAAATTTCTATATTTCCTTCTCTTGCTTTATCATTTCTATTTTATTTCAGTTTTATTGCATTCTGTCATTTTCCTGCATTCTGTAAGTTCTTAGCAATCCGATTGTTAGTGATCATTTAGTTGTTTTCTGTGATATTCTCACTTTTTTATCTGTACGAGATTCTAGCACACCGCACTATCATTCTCATTCTGCACTACCGTCCTTTGGCCATGAGCTCATCAGTCTGTCCATAAAACCTTTGTGATTTACTCTTTCTGATTCTGGAACTCTTTCTTTGTTCCCTGAGGTAGTTTAGGAAAAATTTTCCCTTGGGAATCTCTTGAGAATAAAGAGACTCATGAGTAGTGAATCCCCCTTCTCTACATTTTGGTGAACCTGAAGTGAATCATAGTATTTTTCAAAAAACTAGGAATTTATTTATCCCAACTTGGTGGGGTCATAACTTTTGACTTGGTAAACGAAATTCAGAACTATTTGTGCCATTGGAAAGGTCTCCAAGAGGACTAATTCAATCCCTAAAATTAAAAGCCTTTTCCAATTCAATTTTAGGGACTGATGCAAGTTTCGACCCCAAATTCTACTCTGAAGTCCTCAGAAAATGCAAATTAATGGAACCTAGAAAATAACAAAAAAATTAGAAAATCAGGATTTTTGGTTTTTCTTAGTTCTGTCACCCTTGAATTCCTCTAGATTGGCCAATGTGTCTATATCTCTATTTCAAAATGTATTTTCTATCTTTCTTCCTTCTATCTCTTTCCATCTTTTTTAAGAGGCTTCACGAAGTTCTCTTACAAGCATGTGAAAGTGAGTTCTTGTCTCCTTTCTTATTATTATTTGTTGATCCCTCTCCTGAGATTCCTTCTAAGGGTATTTTTGCACAAGAGGATGAAATCATTGATGATTTTCATAATGTTACTCTACCCTCTCTTCATTCCAATACGCTTTCTTCTAGAGATTATGTATTTGTGAATGATGAATCTACCCTTCATTCCAATGCACTCTCTTCTAGAGATGATGCATTAGTGAATGGAGAATCTCTTCTTTATCCCAATTCACTCTCTTCTAGAGATGTTGCATTTGTGAATGATGAGTCCCATTTTTGTTCTGACACACTCTTTTAGAGATGATGTATTAGTAAATGATGAAGATCCACTCACATTGGATCCTCCAAGGATAGATGTTGAGCATGTTTCTTCAAATAAGTGTTCCACTAGTTATGATGATTCTGTAAATGTGATCTATGTCTCTATTGCCCCTCAAAGGCCTAAGAGACTAGTCATTTATCTGACTCCATCTAGTCCTTCTCCTAAAAGGATTTGTTCTATTAATGATGTCCCATTTGATAGCAATTCTCTTGATATTTCTATGGCTTCCTCTTATAGACTGGTATCCCATACTTATAAGAATCAAATTAATATAAAACCAAGCCTTCTTCAAGCTCCTAAACCTATGACTAAAGCACCCATGATTATAATTTTTTCAAGCAACTTCGAGTTACTATGGCTAATATCTCATTGTGGAACTTGCTTCAATTTAGTCTAGCTTACCAAGGTATGCTTCAGGAAGCCTTGCAAAAGATCCTTTTTCCTTCCTCTGCTAGGTCAATGGATGCTAATGCGTTGATAGCTCATATTCATGTGGATTCATCTTATATTGTGTTCTATCCATAGGAACTCCCACATCTAGAAGTACAATTCTAAGCAAGCAAATCCTCTAATGATTATAGTTAACATTAATAATATCAGCATCAGATGTACTCTCATTGATGTTGGTTCAGTGGTCAATGTTGTAGCATCGATCTATTTCCTAAGATTAATATTGATTCATCTTCTCTTAATGCTTCTTCTATTATCATTTGTGGGTTTGATAATGTTGATCAATAAGCCCTAAGCACAATAGTCTTGCCTTTGAGATTGGGACATGTTACCATACCCACCCTTGTATATGTTATGTCAGTAAAATTACCATATAACCTTCTTCTTGGTAGATCGTGGATTCATGCTATGGGTGCAGTCCCATCTACCTTGCATAAATCTATTAAGTTCATTTGCAATAATTGAGTAGTCACAATCAGGGTTGACCCTGAGGCTATGCACTTATGTGAAATGGCAACTGTTGTTTAGGTTTCAATTGTACCTACTCTTATTCCTTCAATATCTTCCAATGTGTCGATGTTTACTCCAACAGTACCTACTATAAAGGATGCTCTTGAGATAGATGTCCCTGAAGAAGATCCTTCTGAAGCTATAAATATTAAGTCTGCTCCTTCCTCTTCTCAAGAAAATGCATGTCTTGGTGATGATTGGGGTTCTCTAGACTTTATGGAATCCTTCACTAGAGAATATAAAGTCACCTCGATCCACTTAAACCTTTCGATAACATCATCCAAACCCACTATCAAAGATTATTATTCTTTTGTATTGTGGGGTAAAGTGAGCAATAATTGTAATGTTCTTAATGTTGATCCCCACCTGAGGAAGATGATAACACTTTTGTTAAAGAGGCTAATGTTGGAAATCCTATCAAGAAGGCTGATGGCGATCTCATAGAGTATAATCCCCATTGCTAGAATAATGCTCTCTATGAAGATCCTCCTTCTCAATATTTGCAAACAAATTATGGCCCTAGCTTTAAAATTATCTCTAAATATGGCTATGGGTGTAAAGGTTGTGGTGTAATGAACAAGGAATTTAGGTCCCTATAGAATGTGTGCCTCATAAGTGTAATTTAGGGCTTGTTTGCTTGAATGAACAATCTAAGCAGAAACTATGGTTGAATGTCGACATGATTTCCGCTTAAACTCATCCTCCATTGTCTATTATCTTAATGTCTTCTTCTTGTGAGTAGTCAAACTATTCTCCATAGGATAAAGGGTTGCTTCCTACTCCTCATTCTTTGTCCAAGCAAGAGCATATTTTGTTGAGGCTTCTAAAAGCCCACTTGATTACTCTTCCTTCTCCTACACATAAGAAATTTCATAACCATGATAAAGAAAAATATTCCTTCTATGGATACCATTGACTGTTTGGCCATTCTGCTAGTGAATGTAAGGCCTTGGAGGATAAAATTCAACAACTTCTTGGTTTATGTGCCATCATTCATTTATTTGTTGATGCACCTACCTCCTCTTTAAATGGCAAGTGATATCGAGGTCTACCTCTATCCTGTATGCTCTAAGTATCTTGCATGGTTCTCCTACCTTGTATGTTGGGGGAAGTGATGACTTGTTTTGGAGATGTGTGCCCTCCTTAAAGGACCCCCTCTCTTCTCTATGTCTTTCAAATGAAGTGTCCCTCGAATGGAACCCTTTTCTCTCAAAGGGTTCCCAAGGGACCCCTTTGAAAGATCTTCTCTTGAATGAATTTATTGGTGTCTAGATTTGGGGAAGCCTGACTAGACCTATATTTTCTATTAATGTCATGCAATGCAACTTATAGTAGTCACAGGCTTCACTAATTGGTCCTTCTCTACAGGACTGAGAACCTATATAGCTCCTTTGCATCAAGCTTTCCTAACATTTTTGGTTTGTATATTAACATGTTGCTTTGTAGGTGCACATGTGAAGTTTCTTTTCAAGCTTTCCTTATAGGACCAAGCACAGGTGTGAGGACCCATTCTGACTCTATGGAGTCCCCTACATTCAGCTTCCCTTAGTAGAGAGTACCTGGGGTGCCTTCTTTGCAAGTATGAGGACCTGTAAAGCGCTTTCATCCTGTAGGACCCATTCATCATTGGTCTATGGGCCTCTAGTGCAGTTTGTTCAAATCTATAGGAGAGAGTACCCACATAGCCTTTTGTTTTCATTTTGTAGGTCTACAAATCTGCGGTGCATTTGTTCAACTCTCCTTGGGTCTGAGGATCTGTGGATCCATCTCTCTTAGAATTTTCATTCCTTTCTAGCTTATCCATCTCTCTCTTAAATTCTCTCTTCTCAATTGTGTATTCTGGATTGAAGATCTGCATCTTCTTCATTCGAAGCATATGCTCTTTCTCTCTTGAATCGATCAATCCTTACATTCTTCTCTTCATTTTAGAATTCTTCTATGTGTTATTCCTTAATTTGGGGATGATGCATAGTACTGAAACAACCTTTTACATCAAGGTCTCTTTCACTTTGTTGACTCAAATCCTTTAGTTTGTTGTGTGCATGTGTCTGTGTGTGTTTATATGTTCTAACCCCATGATGTAATGGTTTTTATGTTCTAACATTGTTTTCTTATGTAGGTATTTCTTGTCTAATGTGTTTGTTTTGTGGGTCTTCAGTCTAGGGGCATGCTTCCTTGGTTCGAAGGGTTTTCTGCTTCCTCTACAATATCCTTTTGGTATAATGATGTTATTTATGTTTAGTAGATTTCCTTTAGTGTGCATATTAGTGTAGATTCATATTCCCACTAAAGTGG
>VDFB02121623.1:0-26052 GCA_007258455.2 Sequoia sempervirens | reverse complement strand
TGCTATGAGGAACTTAATAAAACCAAGAAATCTCTAAGGAAACTACAAGAAAATACAATTTGTGGGCTTAAGGTCAGCACCAAGCTTAACTGGTTAATACATGGGGACAAAGGTTCCAAGATTTTTTCAGATACATTAAGGAAAAAGGTGTAAAGGAGCACATTGAGAAAATCTGTTAGAATGGAACCTCCAAAACTAACCATGAGGACATCCTCCATCAATTTTTCCTATTCTATAAAGAGTTATTTCAGTCTGAGGGAAATAGAGAAGATAGTGGTCATGCAAGGGATCTGGTCAAGAATCCAATACCATCAAAAATCTCTGAGGATGATATTGTAATCCTTTCATGTAGTATAACTAGAGAAGAGATAAAGAGGGCCATATCCTCCATGAATAATGGAAAATATCTTGGGTTGGATGGGATGCCATTTGAGTTCTTTAATACTTTTAGTGATTGGATTTGTGATGACCTGCACCAAGTCTACATGGAAGCATTAAACAAAGGGTCCTTGAGGGAGAGTATCTATAGAGGACTCATTAAACTTCTACCAAAGGAAGGGGATAGAACTTTAATAAAAAACCAGAGGCCCATTACATTGTTAAATGTATCTTACAAGGTGTTGGAAAAGATTCTAGCTCTGAGACTCACTAATGTACTTCCAAAATTCATAAATGGTACCTAGACAGGGCTCATCAAGGAAAGATATATCGTTGAAAAATTAATAACAAGTTGGGAAGCTATGGATTGGGCAAGGCGATTTGGCCAAGATGCTACTATGCTTTTGCTAGACTTTGAAAAAGCCTATGATAGGATAGAATGGCCTTTTCTCATAATGACTTTGGAATCCTTTGGATTCTCCCAAGCCTTTTTCACCATGGTTGACACCCTTTTAAGTGAAGCTACTGATCATGTTGATGTCAATGGTTCACTTTATGAGGTTATTAAATTGGAGAGATCAACCACGCAAGGGTGTCGCCTAGCCCTTGCTTATTTTCCATTGCCTCATATGCTCTCCACTACATTCTAACAGATCCTAGCAACTCCCCCAAGGTTAAAGGGTTGATGCTTCTTGATAAAAATGAACTCCTCAATATATAGTTTGTTGATGACACAACCATTTCATCAATCTTCAAGAAGGGAACTTGATCAATCTGTTAGGGAAGTTTAACCTATTTTGTCTCGCCTCAGGAGCCAAAATATCCAGGGCTAAATCCATAATATTGGGATGGTCTGATGCTCCACTTGAATGGCTCCACAATTTTGATTTCCAATGAGGGGGTCTCAAAAATAGGTGAGATTCTTGGGGATCCCCTTCTTTGTGAGTCCTAACCTAAAGGAAATATGGATGTGGATCAAAACTAAGTTGGACAAGAAACTTGATGGCTGGAACAGGCAATACCTCTCCATTGCAGGGAGGATCCTCATCTGCTAGAAGATAATGTCCTCCTATTCCATATACTTTACTTTGGTCTAATTTTTCAATAGCTATCAAGTGTACAAAATTCAGAAAAAAATTAGATGCTTCTTATCGTCTAATGGGAAAGGAAAAAGGAAAGCACACTTAGTCAAATGGGACTGGTGCTGATTAGAAAAATATAATGGGGGATTGGGTCTAAATGACCTAAAGAAGCATGGTATAGCTCTAGCCAGCAAATGGATTCTAAAATCCCTTGAAGGTGAAGAACCTTGGAAATTTCTAGTCAGAAACAACATCAAGGATGTTGTACCTAAAATGGCTAAGTCCTAGAAGTCCCTCCCTTTTAGTGACCTACTTATTACCAAACACCCTATTGTTCCTTCTAGTTCAATGGTGTTCAAGACCATATGGAGATCCTAGGAGTTAGTTAGGGGGGGTATCAAGTATCATGTTCTGGTTGATCACAACCAAAACTTTATTCACCCCGACCACTCTATTTGGTGGAATCTAGAGCATAATGGAAAAACCTTGGCCCTACTGCAAGGCTATGCTACAAAAAAGTGGCATCAAGCTAGCATTAGAAAATTTAATGAAATCTTGAGAGATGAGGTCTTAGTAGGCTGGGAGCAACTGAAAGAGGAGTTTAACCTCCCCCTCTCTAATACCAAAACCTACTTTGTTATTAAGGAAGCTTGCAAAAACTTCAGTTTGAATCCTAACATTGCCACTGGGGAACTTGGACCCTCTGACTTTGTGTGGCACGACTCCACCTCTCTCAATGAGGTAAAAATTAAAATTGTCTACAAAAGCTTAATCTGTTCCAACCCTCCCATTGAGCACCTTAAGGTTTGGAAAGTTAATTATGATTGCAATTCTTGGAAAAAAGCTTTTATTTCAATTTGGCACAATGGTATAGATGCAAAGAAAGCTTGTTTTGGATGGTTCTTACTATTGCAAAGGCTTCCTTACAAAATGAATCATTTTGATATTGATATTTGCAGCTTGTGCAGGGTTCCTGAAACAATACACACATTTTCTTTGACTTTTTTTTTGCTAATGAAATATGGAAAATATTTTGTAATGAGTAGAAAATCTGGAACACTAATGGAAAGGTTAATTGGAAAAAAAAATTATTATGTCATGATAAAAATTAAGAAAGGATTTACATATGTTTTATTATTCTCTTTCATTTGAAATTATGTGGTGTATATGGAAGGAAATGAATGAGGAGAAATTTAGTGGGTGTCAAAGGGCTCTTACCGAGTCTCTAAAAAGGCTCACACATTTTAATGTTACAATGTAGGTAGTAGCCACGATGGAGATAGTAGAGAGTAAGTTCTTGAGGCTGCTAAAAGATGGAAGTCTTTATTAATCAACATGAAGTCAAGTTCAGCCACTCATGGCAACAAGGCCAACCAAGCCTGATTGTGTTTATGAAAGCTCTAGAGACATTCCAGAAGGATTTCAATGGCAAGGATAATGACAAAACTAAGGACAAAGCTACTGATAAAGAGGTGAACTTAACAAAAAAAGCTCCAAGACTTCATACCAATGACAACCAAGAAGTTGAAGAAGTATTCTCTAATGAAGAGTTAGAAGCCATAGACACTCTTGTCAAGTAGGGCAACATGAATTCCTGTAGTGAGAGTAGGAACATGGGGTGGTCCACTTGAGCAGATTCTCTATAGTTTGGGACTCTTTTTTATATTTTTTGCATAATATTAGCTGTAAAACTCTTGATCCACCCAATGTTGATAGTTTAAAATCTATACTAGTGTAAGGAAAAGTGTATAGGCAACATATAGTGTGCAATCTACTTTATAGGGTATATCTATTAAACCTATTTTAGCATAATGGACTGGATCCTTGTATTTTGAGTGTTTAAACTATTATTAATACAAAAAAGAATAAAATAAATAATTTATGGATTATAAATAGGGGATAAAAACAAAGGATTGGGGGAAGGATCCGGAGAATAGGATTATACACTTGTATTTTTATAGGTAAACAAAATTTTCATCAATTTTATGTTAAGCTAACACATAAATGAATCCTAGTTTTGAGTCTAAGTTTGATTTTAGTTAAATTAATAAGGTTTTAGTCTTGAACTTAAATTAGGTATAGTATAAATTAACAAATTTTGCAAGGAAATCAAAGAAATTTAGTTAATATATGATCAAAATGTAATCAAAATTTGTAAACCACTTAACTCTAGTTTCATATTAAATATAATATAATTTATTTTATTCATTTATATCCTCGTCTTTTAAGATATAAATATGAACTTTACTTTCAAGGTATATTTTATTTAACATGCAAATATTATTTTAAAATTATATAAATAAGAGAGGAGGTCCTAGATCCTCACTTTGATCCCTAAAATATTTCATTCCTTTCATTTTGGAAGGCAACAACCATGGGAGGGCAACGACCATTAATAGGAGTAAAAAAAATTGTTTTAGAGGACTTGATCAGCTTCCATTAGTTATAAATTTTAACATACTGGCCATATATTTATTATTCTCAACTCTCTATTGTTTGTTACAACATAACTGTATTTAGGTCCATTTATTCATCCTTATCCAACTTCATCAACCTCATATTAATAAAATTTGAGCCAAATTTTTTTAGAGAACCATCCAAGCGTATTGATCATAGTTGTTTATGTGGGTGTCTAATTTTCAAATGATCTTTCATTATCTTTGATTTATTTTCTTCATTAATATTTGTATGAAGTGGGAGAAGTTAAAATAAATGAATAAAATATAAGGTGTTGCCTAGTATAGGCTATGACCCCCTCCCTAGAGAATTTTGTGGCATCAATTTCTATTTTCTTACTATATTTTTTTTAATTTGCAATCATTAACCTCTATATTGGTTGTAGCATTAATAGTTTCAGCCCCTATAGTTGTAGGTAAGGGCTATGGCTTAGGTCATTTACAAATGAATTCAAAGCTCCCTCATTGAAGGGGTAAAAGATAAACTATTTGGCATAAACTACCCATTGGTCTCATGAATTGAACTTGAGGTTTAACATTTTGTTATTAGACAAGGTTTTGATTCATTAATTGTGGGTACATACCAAGTTTTAAAGGGTTTCTTTTATTATTTTAAGATTGATTATTTTATTGGTGGAATTAACGATAGATGGCAAACCCCCAAGTGTTAGGTTTATTGGTGTGTCTATTCGGAAAATGTGTCTCAACCTTGCAATTACATAAGGTTTACTATTGATAGGTAATCGTGGGGAGCGGGGTGCCCCTCATGAGGGGTTTGGGGGGATCATTCCCCTGGTGGTGTGTCTGTGGTAGCACCCCTAAAAGCCAAATTTTATGTATATTGTATTATTGTAAATTTGGATCGTTCATCATTAAGTCTCAGATCTGACAGTTGATATTTTGTTGGCTTGAATTACCCTAAAATGTAACCCTATTTTATGAGGGAATTGTATTATGACTGTGTATTGTGATGTATTCTGAGAGTCTGATAGCGGTCGTGTTGTCTCTAGATCTCTAGTTGGTGATACTCCTATGAGAAGCTTGCTCTGCAAGTATATTATAATATTTTTGATTTCTGAATAATATATTAAGAATCTTTTAGAGTGTGGGGTTTTTCTCCCAAAAAGGTTTTCTCTATGTAAATAACTGTGTTGTGGTATGCATGATATTTATGTGTAAGTTTTTGTAACTGTTGAAAATATATGTAAAGTTTTGCATTATCCTCCTCTCAAGATTAGTGTAGGAAGTTGTTCTGCTACCTTAGCTTCCTTACATTGTCACTAGCATGACCAAAATTTTTTTTAACCATAATCTATAATCTACCTTTTCCTAGTATTGTCACATCCCTCAAGAAATATTAAGATATTATAAAATTAATAGATGTTTTCATATATCTTAGATATATTTTTTTCCTAGGATATTTTTTTCAATATAGTTTTCTTGAGACACTAGCAAGTAGAAGTATACTTGGTACTTTTATAACAAGGTTTATTTTGTCTATTAAAATACCTTTTTATTTCTAATATGAATGAACCATCAATTCACAGGTTTTATATGCACTTCATATCAACTTCGATTAGAGGATAGAAGAAAACCATCTTTTCCTTGCATCAAGATTTGTTATTTATAATTATATTTTTAGGGTACATTGGCATTCAGAGTACTTACTTTAACAAATGAGGCTCATAAAATGATTGAATGTCATTAATGATTGTCTATATTAGATGTTTAAAAGTATTAAATGAACAAATATAACAATAGCACCCTACTATTTAAATCAATTTTAAAATAAAACTAGATTTTTATTTGATACTCAAACATATCCTCCAACTACCTCCAAATTTAACAAAAAAAAAATCAACTAAACAAATGGTTTGAATCAACATGTTTAGTAGTATGAATATGTTTATGCAAGGAAATAGGATGAGAAAAAACATAAAGCTATTCTAAGAAATAGGATGAAAATTAGGATGAAACATTCAATATGAGTTTAATAATTATGAATAAAGGAAGATGAATAAGGTGTAATTCTTCTTTATAAATGGTTCTTTATAAAACTTAGGTAATCTAATTATAACAACACTCTAATACAAGTGGTTTTTTCAATGTTAAATGTAATTCTTTAAAATAAAGAAAATTGTTATTTATTTCATACTCAATACATAAAGTTTTTTTTTTCAAAAAATAAAATTACTTTTGAAGATAGGGGGCGAAGGAGATAATGAGCGCATGACTAGAGTCTTCGCAGGTCCACGTCTTGGTGTAAGCCACGACTTGCATGTAAGTTTCTTTTGTTGCATGTATGTGAGGGTGTGAGGACGAGTGTTTTGGTGTGGATTCTTGCTCGAGGTGGGTTTATTTCTATGATCGGAAGGGGGGTTTAATTTTTGGTTCCTATTTTTTCTTGGTAGTGTTTTGTCGATCTGTGCATGCTTAAGGTGTAAGGGTTTGGGGCTAATCATGGACCAGAGGGTGCTCCTTCAGGCTTTGGTTTTTTGTCCTTTTTAGATGTTATAATGGGGACAAATTTTTCCCCATCTAGGCATGTTATGGCTGATGACTTCAAGTTCAATGCTTCAAATGGTGTGGGATCTTTGTTTGGTGGGATCTCTCAGATTTTGAAAGTGAATGGTTGCTTCACTAGGAGTGATACTCACCCAATTTTGTTTATCCAACTAGAATCTATTACAGAAGATGTTGATTATTGAAAAAACCATGCACTAATTTTTAAGTTCATGGGAATCAAAATCTCTCCCATTTCTTGAATCTTGGGCTCATCGGACTTGGAACCCAAAGGGAGACATGGAGGTTTTGCAAGCAGAAAATGGATATTTTATGGTGGTTTTTTCATGTATTACAGATCGTAATAAATATTTTAAGGGAGGTCATTATTTCTACAATTAGGTGGGGTTGTTATTGAAACCCTAGCATACTAGATTTAATCCAACTGAAGAGCTTCCATCAAGGGTTCCAGTTTGGGTGCCATCACAACAAAATTTAGAGAGGAAGGCCCTTTATTTGACTCATATTTGTGTGGAGATCGATCTAAACAACCTGTTACTTGATTCTTTGGAGCTTTAAGTTGGGTCCACATCATGGATTTAACAGTTGGATTAAGAGACTTTTCCTTTTCAATGTTGAGTCTGCCACAAATATGGTCACCTATAGTGAAAGTTCCCTAAACTTAATTTTTTTGGGTCTTTTTGTAGTGGGACTCCTACTAGGATGCCTCCTCACTTAGCTCCATTGAGAGATAAAGGAAAATCCCCTATGTCTCTAGGGGAAATTGATAAGGAGGGTTTTATTCCAGTGAAGTCTTGTAATAAGGGAAGAGGAAAAACAAACCCTTAAGGATAAGCATGATGATGGTAGTTTTAACTATTTTGAGGCCCTAGAAGATTTGGACCAAAAAGTGGAAATCCTAGATAAGGGTGTCCCTATTGATACTATCTTAGAGAGGGATCATTTGGCTCCTCAAAAGGATGGGAGTGGGAATCTTTGTGTCGAAACAGGTACCAAGAAAAACTCTGGTCATGCTCTAGACTTTTCTACTCTACTAGCCATTCTAGTGGAGATAGAGGTGGATGTTGATCCATCCATGGATTGTATGGATTCACATTCTTTGGATTTGGCTTAGGATTCTATTAAGGGCTCCCTGATCTCCTCTTCCTTGGGGCTGCACCATAAAAACTTTAAGAAGGGGATCTCAGAGAAGCCTTCCAAGGCTGGGAGGAAGAAAGATCAAGATAAGATCAAGTTAATGGGTGAGAATTTGGTGGAGTCAGGCTTAGTTAAACCTCTTGACTCCTATTTTACTAAACCTTTAAATAATTATTCTATCTTGGAATGTGAGGGGTTTGAACAACATCCCTCGACAAAAGGTTGTTTGTGAAATGATAAAGGATCATTCCCCTAATGTTGTATTTATCTAGGAATCTAAGTTATCTATGGAGGGCATGGTTAAGGTATCCTCCAAGATTTTATGACATGGTTAGTGCGAATGCATTGGTGCATAGGGAAATGCTAGTGGGATTGTATGCCTCTAGGACAAGAGGAATATTTCCCCTTGTGGTGGATTGCGAGTCAATTTTCCTTATCCATAGTTGCTTCAAGTTTTGAATATGGAGAAATCCTGTTATTCTCTAATGTTTACACTCCAACTGACTTGCCTAGCAAGGCTCATCTATGGGACCATATAAGGTATGTGAGATATTTAGTTCATTTGTTTCCTTGGGTTGTGGCTAGGGATTTTAACTCTATTCTCAGTCTTGATGAAAAGAGGGGTGGTTTGGATCGTTTGGAGCCCTCTTTGTCTTTGTTCAACACTAATATAACCCATTTGAATTTGATTGATATAAAGCCTCTCAATGGTTTGTTCACTTGGAGTAATAGGAGGTGTGGTGTGGACTCTATCTCTGAGAGGCTAGATAGGTTTTTGGTTTCTAGTTTTTGGTTAGGAAATCAGTGGATATCCAGTTCTGAAGTCCTTGACTGGAGAAGCTCAAACCACTAGTCCATAAAATTTTATGTGCATGGTTGGGAAAGTGTGAGGAATCCTTTGAATTCTAGTTAATGTGGTTGTGTGATCCTTCTAAGTAGGACCTTATAAAATATTGTTGGTTTGATGGTATGCCTTCGAATGGAACAACCATGTACACTTTTGTTAAAAGGCTCCATTTTGTGAAATTTTAGCTAAAGAAGTGGAACAGGGAATGCTTTGGGAATGTCTTTAAGGAAAAAGTTGCAGCTCAAAATTAGTTGGATATCTTTTCTAGGCATAATAGATATCAATGAATCACTTGAGAGTCCCTTAAAGCTGAAGCATATGCTTTGGAGAAGCTATTTGAATGGGAACTGTGGAGGAGTTTTTTTTGAAGAAAAAATCAAGGATTGACTAGCTTCAAGAGGGAGAAAGGAATATTTCCTTCTTTAACTCCATCAAAGCTAGGGGACATAGGAATTTAATTTCCTCTATTATGTCCTCTAAGGGTGCTCAACTATCTTCTCTCCATGGTATCTCTCATGAGGCCACTTGAGATTTCTTAGCTTTATTCTCAGAGGACACTCCTGGGGATCTATAGGAAGTGAATCGGGTATTGACTTGTATTCCCTCTATGGTTTCCTATGCAGCTAATATTAAACTTAATCAACCAATTAAACTCAATGAGTTGGAGGAGGTTGTTTTCATCATGGGAAAATGTAAGGCCCTTGGCCCAAATAGGTTTCATATTGAATTTTTTCAGGAATATTGGGAGATTCTTGAATGGGATCTTTTGGAGGTGGTGCAAGAATCATAGGATAGTAAACAAATTTTGAAAGCCATGAACTACACCTTCTTGGATCTTATTCCCAAACATGAGGGTGCTAATTATTTTGACCTTTCTTAGTCAATTGATCTTTAAAATGTCATCCATAAGATCATTTTGAAGTTGATTGTTGAGAGACTGAAGCCCTAGTTGGTTAATATTATCTCAGGGGAGCAGGGGGTTTTGTGGCTGGCAGACATATCTAGGATGGTGTTGTGATTGTAGATGAGGCTATCCACTTCATGGATGTTTCCAAAGAGAAGGCTATGTTTTTCAAATTGGACATGGATAAGGCTTATGATCGGTTCAAATGGTCCTTTCTTTGCAAGGTTTGTTGTGCTTTTGGTTTTGCAGAGGACTAGATTAATTGGGCGATGAGTTGTGTCATATCAGTGTCATATTTTGTGCTAATTAATGGTGTGCCTTCTTCTCTATTTGGTGCTTCTAAGGGCCTTAGGTAGGGTGACCCCTTGTCTTTGTATCTCTTCATTATTATGGTTGAAGGTTTGTGAAGACTTCTTAAAGCCCAACTGAGTTGGGAGCTTATTCATGGGTGGTCTTGGGGTGAAGGCTTGTCACCTCATACCCATCTTTAGTTTGTGGATGATACTGCACTCTCAGGAATTACCAGAATTAGGGAAGCGAGCAACTTCAGGCATGCTCTTGACATTTATCTTGCTACTTTAGTTTAGAGGATTAATGAAGGGAAGTCCTCTATCTTTTTCTTCAACACTCCACATATTTAATCTAGGATTTCTTGCATTCTTAGATTTTAGATTGGTAATCTTCCCTTTGTGTATTTGGGTGTTCCGCTCTTTGTGTCCCCTTTGACAAGAAGAACTTGGTAGCATGTTTTGGATAAGTTTAGGGGTTATGTCAATCACTAGAATTTTTGATGGTTATCCTTTGTTGGGAGGATTATGCTTCAAAAGGTTTTGGTTCAGGCGCTTCCTCTCTATAGGTGTATGGTTCAAGTTTCTTCAATGGGTTTCATTAGAGAGCTTGGTGTGCTCTCTAGGAAATTTCTTTGGTCTGGCAATTTGGATACCAAGAAGTGGAGTCTAGTTAAGTGGAACTCTATTTATAGTCCTTTTCAATAGGGGCACTTGGGTCTTCAGTAGGAAGCAATTACTAGTCAAGCTTTGGTTTCCAAGCTTTACTAGTATTGGTGTACTAGTCAAGATCAAAACTGGGCTAAAATCCTCAAGGCTAAATATTTGAGAGGTGTTGTGGATAAGGATATTCCTAGATGCTCTTTGGATGGCAAGGGGTCTATGATCTAGGATACACTCAAAAGAGGTGCTAGCTTGATCAAGAAGGGCCTATTCTGGATTTGTCACAAGGCAGATGATGCTCTCTTTTGGCTTGATTCCTGGGATGGTTAGCCCCCATTATTCACCACCCATCCTCATATACAAAATTTGAGCTTATATTTTTTGGATGTTGGTTGGTCGAAAGTTAGTGATTTCAAAGTTGTGGAGTGATTGGCTCAGGTGGAGGTGCTTAGATGGAAAGGGTGTCACATGTGCCCACCTAGGGGTTCAAATATGGATCGTGCTGAGCTAACTAAAATTTTATTAGAGAGATTCTACAACTCTTTGCAATAGAGGGATGTCTTGGCATGGGCTATGGATCCTAAAGGGGTGTATTTAGTGACTGTTAGGTATTGTGAATTGGATAGAAGGAAGTATGGGGAGGATGAAGCCCCTTTGTGGAAATATGTGTGGAGTAAGTTTTTGTGGCCTAAGTGCAACTTCTTCATTTGGTTAGTGGCTCGTAATAGGTTTCTTACTTGGGATAACCTTTTGAAGAGGGACTTTTAGGGGCCCTCTATATGTTTTCTTTGTGATAATAGTGAGGAGTCTTCTTCACATTTTTTCTTCCAATGCATCTTTTCTAGATCTATCTTGAATTTATGGTGAGCAATGTGGAGACACTCCTGTGTGCATTCCCTTTCCCTTTTTGAGTTTTTGAGGACTTTGGGGAGACCCCCTACTATCTCTTTCCCTCTCCAGATGGCATAGATTATTGGTCCTTCGTGCATTCTTTGGAAAATTTGGCTGGAGTGGAATCATAAGTTTTTTTAGGATAAAAAGCTGGCGGTTGTGCAAGTTTGGAAACAAATTCTTGGTATGCTTCAGGAGACTATTTCAGCTAAATGTGAAGTTGGAGCTCCTTTGAATGCTAAGGAGGCTATGGTGTCTTTGAGTTTGGGTCTTAATGGTTTGAGCTCTAGGAGGGCTTGTTCCATTGGGAGGATACATACCAGCAAAAAAAATTAGAGAGAAGGTAGTTGGTCCCTGCCTCCTATTGGGATTTTGAAAATTAATACTAATGGCTCTTCTAGAGGAAATCCAAGTTATGCTAGTGTGGGAGGAGTGGGAAGGGATAGTTTTGGGGCTATCCTTTTCTTCTTCTCCAAGTTTCATGGAATCTAGACTAATAATCTCATGGAGGCTCTAGCTATTCTTATTTCCCTAGAAAAGGCTTGTTCTCTTGGATGGCGCAAGATTATCTGTGAATTTGATTCAGAAATTTTGATTAATTTATTAAACAAGTAGAGTATTGAGGGCGTGAATTGGCAACTGTCTTCAATTGTGCAATAGATTCATCAGTTACGCAGTTCATTTGAGATGGTGTCCTTTGTTTATATCCCTAGGGAATGGAACAATGTGGTGGATTGTTTGTCTAAATGGGCTTTAAAGTTTAGGGATGACTGAAAGATGGATGAGTGGGAGTAGCTCCCTAGTGAATATGCTCATAAATTGAAAATATTGATTCATGAGGATATGTGTGATCCTTGAATGGGCTCTGATTTTTTGGTTTGGGTGGCTTGATGTTCATTAACTCTTGGTGGCTGGATATGCCTTTGTGGCTCTGGTTATTTTTATTCTTGTTACATGTAATCTTGGGATTTCTTTGATTGAATAAAATTTTACCCTTTTTATTAAAAAAATCAATACATAAAAACTAGAGTTATGTGTTCAAATTTTTAGTTAATCAAATAAAAAATAGAGATTATTTACAAGTTTAATATGGAAGTAATTTAGTCATTAGTTCATTTTTTTGTAAATCTAATAGTTCATTTTTTAGTGATTTATTTAATATAAAATAATATTTTATTTTTAAATTTTAATCTTGTTAAATTTAAGTACATTGTTTCATTGATATTTAAAAATTTAGTAACGTGTCAATTAATTCATACATGCCATGTAGAACATTAATTTAAATATTATTGCTTCATTATCTATACTTTTAAACAAGTTATGCAAACTCAAAATTGTTTGCAATGTTTGGTTCACATTTACGGGTCAAGTTGTCACGATTGAACTACTACATCTATAGCCTAACATTTCTACAACAATGACATATGTGGCTTCATCACTTTAAATCATTAGGGAGTAATAAGGATGTCTTACTATGTTATTTAAATTTAAGTGGATAGGAAATCTTCTTCGTATAAATAAAACTAATGATAGTTTACTAATAACTTAATCATTCCAATGGAATATTGGGAGAATTTTTACTTAAATAGGATTATGTATTTGAGATAGAAATAGTAAACAAGTCTTTATCTAAATGGTTAAGTACAAATGAATCAATGCTTCCCTTAGTCGGTAGTAGTCTAAGAGGAACTATCTAATGAAAATAGACTAGGTAGAAAGGGTTGTGTATCCACTGTTTAAAGTTCACTTCAAAACTTAAAATAAAAATAAAATTACATATCTATTACACCTTGATCCCATAGATATGGGTATGTAGGTACTCTAGGAAAATAAAGGAGGTTACCAATACACAATTTTTTTGAAGTGGGATTGGTAAATATTCCACGGATTAGATATACCAACTTGCATTAAATATTTAATTAACTTTTAAAAATCACTTAATTAAATCTAAATATAAAGATAAAATTCACTATATATATACTAAGAAGAATCTAGTGGACGGATATGCTTGACTCCTCAAGGACCTAGGCCAAATTTTGAGGCGAGACTCAAGCCTTATATATATATACTCTTGAATGATGGAAACCTCAATGCACTTCCATTAGAGAAATGTAGTCTTCAATGAAAGACTCGGGACAATGGTTTGTCCCAAAGAGTCAATGTTTTCATCCAAAAAAATATACCTATATCATATGGATAGATTCCTATCTCATTTTTATTTATGTCTATCTTGAAGAGAGAATAATGCATTTCCTATATGGTCATAAGAATGAATACAACACATAAAAAAATTGGTTAAAACTATGATTAAGAAAATAAATTGGGTACAAATTGAGGGTTGTTACATGTGGTATCAAAGAAAGGTTTGGAAGTTAAACTTTGACATTTCTATGACACACAAATTAAAAACACTTATGGATTCAATTAATCATTAAAACAATGTACATTTATTGAAATAAACTATGATCAAATATTAATTAAAAATCATAGTTTCAGGAGAACATTTGGAGATGCATTTGTATCTCTAATAAGTGATATAAGTTTCAACATAAGAAACTCATACTTCAATAATATTGGATTATATAACCAACCTATTCCTTGATAACATTATGACCAACCAATAGTGACAAACTAGAAGTCACATAAATATTGAAGGAAATAAATTAAAAAAAATTGTTAGATATTGTTATGGAGATCTCTTGTGTCATTAATTTATTGTGGTAAAAATTACAATATCATAGAAAATCACTACTACAACAATATTATGGGAAAAATGGGAGTAGTTTATTAGATGTAAGTGTTATGAGAAACGAAATATAAAAAAAATTAAAGCAAAAACAACCAAAATTTCCAGTAAAAGCCATAATCAAAGAAATATATTGAAACATTAAAGTGATTCCTATTGTAATAATATCATATTTGAATGGGTAAAAAAGAGTAGACATGAATACCATTAGTCAAAATCTGGTTAAGACAATTATATATAAGAAAGTTAAAATATGTTCAATATAGATGTGATAAGCATTAACCAACACAATGGAATAGATAAAGAAGATATTCATGGTGAGTATTATGCAAAGATATTTATAAAGTACATCATACTATAACCAATATTTTTGGTTATGAATTAGAAGTAAGAAGTAAAAAGTAAAAAATATTGTAAGCGTGTAGTATTATCACCAATGCTATGAAATATAACTATTTTAGGATTATTAAGAAAGATACAAATGATAATGAAACTAGTGTGGAAAATTCCCATTGTAAAGTTGTAATGAAGCTAAGATTAAGAAATTGGTATAAAAAAATTTAGAAACCCAACAACAATACATTGAACTTAAACATTAGGAGGGATAATTTTGTAGGTACATTTTTGGACAACAAATAGTACAAATTGGAAAATTAACATAATAAATGAATGATGTGCTATGTAGCAAACATTTTGTTTGTAACTTTACTACTAACCATTAGAAATAAATTTAAATTCTATCAAGCAAAGCTCTCATGAAAACATCACTAGTGAAAGTATTTTGAGGATAATAATATTTTAGAAAATTTTCTTGATTAGTTTGAACTAATATAAGAACATCAGATTGCAACAAGAAATAAATATTGAATGAGTATTGCATGGGACATCCTTGAAGATTTTTTGATACAATGATGAATGACCAATGGTCATGGATTTAATATAAACATTATCAATATTAAGGTTCCTATCATGCCTATACCAAAGAAAAAATTATTAGGAAAGGTCTTATAGAGTTTCGATTATGAGAAAAAAGGAGCATCAAAAATAAATTTAGGATTCAATATTAGGATTTTTATTTTAAGAAACTAATAATAATAAATTTAAGAAAACATACATCTCATATAAGAAAATTTACAATGCAAAATAATTAGAGAAAAACAATAAGCACAAATTTAACCCAGTTTTTATGTGGAAAACCTAGTAAAATTATACGAGGAAAAAACCACGAGCAAAGATCTTTCATATTTTTATTTCTTAGGAAATTCACAATTACAACAAAGCTTCAAAAGTTCTAGAAAAAATGACTTCAAAAGAGTATAATGTTGTTGAGTCCTTGTCAAACAAAACTTTCTAAAACAAGTATGACTCATGCAACTACATATCGAACATTTGTCAAAATTCCCATAAATAGGGAGTCCCAAATATATAAAAAAATCTGATTTTTCCAAAAATGCCTTTGGTGTAATTCCATTCGATGTCCAAGGGGGCTACAACACCCCCTGGGACCCCCTGTTAACCTTCGATTGAATAGAGGCCTTTGGTCATGTCAAGCGTATACCTGAAGCACTAGCTAGATATCAATGTCAACTATTCATCATTGTTGGAATAACAATAAAATTAACTTATAGAGAAAAATCCATTATAGTGGTTATATGATAATAATATATTAATTATGGATATTATAGGTGAAAATCCTAATAAATTAAACACAACATGATGTGCCCCTAATTGTATAGTGTGTGTTGGGTTATAAGTAGTTGGCTTGTAAATACCTTAACTCTTGAATAAGTTATAAAATCATTATTAAAATCATATGTAGCTAGTTAGGTCATTCCTAAGTGTTATCTAGTTAAGTATTTGAGTTAGCCTAGGTAGTAGCCAAGGGATAATTAAGTATATATAGGAGCTCGTGGCTAGTTATTATTTGCATATTAAGTATCATGTTCTTATTTAACACTATTGGAGGTATCCCCCTCAAAGTGGCATTTTATTATCAATTATTTACAACATATTTACTATTATATTATTCTATTGTGCAAGTTATTTTATTATACAACATAAGAACAAGTTTGTCTAGCATGACTCTATACCAGAAGAAGTACTAAATCCATACTTATGTTAAAGTATTAAATTTTTTAAGAGTGTTATTTTAAATTGAGACAAGAGAGTGAATGTGGAAATTAAGAGTGAAATCAAATTTAGACAATGAAATTTTTTAAATTTGAAAAACATTCAATAATGACTTGATAACTTGAAAAACCATGACACCATAATATAGCAACAAGAAAGTAATTGAGGGTCAATATCACATATAAAAGTGCCTTGGAAAGTGTTATATATTAGAACCAAAAAACAAGAATAATATGTTCAATGGTAGTATTACAAGGGTGAGGGCTTGTAAGAGTGTTATATGTACACCAAATAAAGAGAACATATACATGACTATTTAACACAAGTAATTGGATTCTATGAAAACTCCCAATCAAAATTAGACATTAGCCGTAAGGCTAGAACTTGTAGAATTAATTTATCATAATAAGTATAATGAGTATCAACATCAACATCATAGACAATAACACTTGTATCAGTGTTTTAAAATAACTAATAGTAATACATTATATGTCAAATTATGAGTAACTAACAATAATAAATTTAAAATTAATATACAATCAAGATACCCAATGAAATTAATATACTAAAACAAAAACTAAATCAATCAACTAGTACCAACTTTATATTCATACCCATTACAAGGGTATTAAATAGGAGGTTGATGTCAAAGTCATGAGAAAAAATAATCTTAAGACAAATAAAATTAAGAAAACTGGAGAAGACTAAATGTTTTTCGTGTAGGCTTGAATGATCATAAGTGCACCATATTATGAAAAATAAGATTAAATCTAAGGTTTTTTTCATTGCAACAATTATATCCCCACTTATTTTGACACTTTGTTAAAAACATGATAGTGTATAAGTTTAACTAGTTTGACTAGAGTACTATTCTAATGTATTGGGATGATACATAATTTAATGGGAGGAGGATGTCACGTCCCTTCCTTCTAAAATTTAGTTTATTATTTTTAAAAAGTGATAACAATAATTATTAAATAATGATAATAATACATATAATTATTATTAAGAGTCATGGATTGTGACTAAAAAAATAGATAAATCACTCAAGAGTCTTTCAAGAGAAGGAGAGGTGAAAGTCAAAAAATGGATGGAATGGTTGGCCATAGAGGAAAGGTTGGAAATAACACAGGGGTGGAATAGAAAATGGGAAGGAATATATGGATGGAATGGATATTCCCAGCCAAAACCATGGGGTTGAAATTAAAGGGGAATTCATGGGGTTGAAATTAAAGGGGAATTCTTGGAAATCAAATAATAGATAAATATAGAAATTGTGATGGTGGGAGAAAAGGTTGAAAACCAAATGCAGTAAAATAATGGGAAGCAAGCAAGAGAAATGTATGCTAAAAGGAATGGTGGTAATAATAGGTGCAAATTATGTTCCTCTTAACCCTAAACCCCAAGGTTGTTGTATTTATTTTTTTATTAAAGATGAAAAATTAAGCAATTCACTAGTGAAATTGAAAGAAGTGGCATTTTTCATGAAATGGGCAAGGGACTAGCTAGCTAAGCCTAAAATTAGGAATTGGTGCAATTCCAACTAGGGAAGGGATGTTAAGCTAAAATAATTACCCAAAAATTTCTTTTTGATTGAATGCTCATTTAGGGGCATCAAGAGGAAAATACTAAATGGAGGGCCATACACAATGGGGGCATCAATATTTATATGAAGGAATGTGAACAGAACATTAATTCCCTAAAGCAAGAAACAACATAAATCCCAATATGGATTAGACTATATAATCTACCCTTAGAACATTAGGAATCAGACACATTAAAATGCAATGGGGACCAATTGAGAACCTTTGTAACTTTGCTAATGAAAACCTAGAAGATAGAGATTATGGCATGTATTCTTGAATATGTTTCCATACTAGACTACTACCACCTATTACAAAATAAATAGAGATCCAGTCAAAACAAGGAATATGAAGACAAAAAATAAAAATTGAAGAAACAGTAGAAGCATATAAACTCTACCTAGCAAACAACTACTTGATAAGGGATTGCATAGGCACAAGTAAGGACTTGGGGAAGGATAATAATATTACACCCTAAATGAACCAAATAAATGAATGGATTGATGGGATATATCAAAGGAATCTAAGAGTAAATAAAAACTTCCTAGATATATAATCTAAAGCACATAAGAAAAGCAATGGACATGATATATCTTTGGTGATGGAAAAGGAATGGTCTAAGAAAGATCCTAAATTAGGTAATCCATATGGTAGGCTGAGAAATGAAGAGAAGTAAATAGATCAACTAACAAATCCAATTGTGACACCTATTTTTTCTTGGAGAGAATTCATAAGCGTGATAGAAGAAGCAAGGATTTGGGGAAAGGCCTACTATAGGAACTAGAGAAATTAACACCAATAACACATGAAGATGAAGAGAAAGGAAATGAGATTCCATTTGAAATTGGACTGAGGATCTTTGGATGTACCAAAAAATGAAAAATAAGGAAAATTTACCCTTAGAACCAACTCTAATCATGGAAGAAAGGAAATAGAAAATTTGAAGAAGGGGAAATCAGTATATTAATAGAGAGGGAAATCAACCAAACACAATCAAAAATCAAAAATCACAAGTTGGGGGAGAAATACAAACAAAGTCAAACTAGAAATAATTGGCAGAGATAAAGGAAAAATGAAGCTGAGATCGAGGAAGGGAATCGCCCTTCCCAAGATACCATGAGGCTCTTAATGTGGAATATTAGGGGCATTAATTCCCCCAAAAAGGTACTTGATTAATTTCCAAATTGATTTGTCAAAATAGATTTTACCCTATTATAGGAAACAAAATTGAATGTAGAGGAAGCAAAAGTGCTAATATCCAAATGATGGCAACGAGATAGAATTTTTGAGGCTTATTAGGGTGATTCAAGTGGATTGGGTGTGATTTGGAATCCTAATCTAGAATAAAATTAGAATGTTTGCGATCCAATCAGAATTGGTAGGTAATCAAATTTAAAAGTAATCTCCTAAACTTTAGGTTTTTTCTGATCAATGTCTATGACCCAATGGGAAATCTAAGGAAACACAAATTTGGTGACATATCAAATACATACTACAATCCTTAGGAAAAAAATGATAATTTTTAGGGGTGATTTCAATGCTACTTCGGATGGTTATGAAAAAGAGGTGGAATAAAAGGATTAACACATACACAAATTGATTTTTAGAATTTTTTGTGCAATAACCAACTATAGGATATCATCCCAAAGAATGGTAAACATAAATGGACTAATAGAAGACTTGGATTCATTGGCATCATAGAAATATTGGACAAAATATTTTTTGGAGGAGTGGATGAATCTTTTGGTCTCCTATGAGTCACTATAATCCCTTTTTCAGTCTCAAATAATTTCCCTTTGCTCCTCCAACTACCCCTAGATTGAACACCAAATAGATGCCCTTTTAAGTTTGAAAATATGTGTCTAAGAGATGCAAAACTTCCAGCTAGAATGGAAAAGTGGTGGGAGTTAGCCCCAAAAGTGGGTGAAACTAATACTTATAAATTTTTAAAAAACTAGGCTATATCAAGCAACAATTAAATAAATGGAATAGAGATGGATTCAAAAACATCTTTTTTGAAAAAGGTCAAATAAAATAAGAATTGGTTGATCTAAGTGAAAAATTAATACATGAAGGTATGAATACAATATCATTTTGAAAATAGAAAGAGTTTAATGAGAAATATATAGAGATCCTAGCATGAGAAGAAATATGTTGGTGTGGAAGCTCTAGAGAATTTTGGCTAAAAGGATACAATAACACAACATTATTTCACAATTCTACTAAAAAAAAAGAGAAACAAAAAAGATAATATTAAAAATTAAAAATAGTGAAGGCATCAAAATGTAGAATTAGAAATAAATATGTGAAAATGTGGTAAGTTATTTTAAATACCTTCTAAATGATGATGACCATCTAATGGATCATGATAGATAATACATTATTCATCACATATTGAAGATGGTAGATCAAGAGAAAAACAAAATACTCATAATTCTAATAATGGAAGAAAAGATTAAACCAATAGTAGCATGGTGTGATGGTTAAGTTGGTGTGTTGTTGTTCTTTCCACCAAGGTTCAAACCCCATTAGGGTGTAAGTGGTAAGTGTTTATATTGGGGATGAGGTCCCCCATTTGTGACCTCACTAGTTCATAGCTCTAGGTCAAAAGCATTTACCCCTCTAAATAAAAAAAACAAAAGAAGAGATTAAATTGGCTATATTTCAACTTGGCCTAGATAAAGCCCCTGGTATTGATAGTTTCTTAGATAGTTTCTTTCAATTATTTTGGAGTATAATAAGTAAAGATCTTGTTGTTGTTATTGAAGTATCTAAGAAAAAAATGCATTGTTGAAGGAAATGAATAATGCATTCCTATCCCAAATCCCAAAGAAGAATGTGGTAGAAACTATAGATGGCTTCTACCCAATATCCTTATGCAACACAACATATAAAATAATCTCCAAAGTAATGGAAAATAGATTGAATGCATTAAATTACCAAAAAATATATTAGAGGAACATAGTGGTTTCACCCCTCGAAGGTCTATTGTGGAAGGGAAAATCTTGGCGCATGAAGTCATCCACATAGTCAAGAAAGCTAGAGTAGAAATAATGATTATAAAACTAGACATCAAGAAAGCAAACAATCAACTACATAGGTGATTCCTTATGGAGGTAATAAAAAAACTAGATTTTATGATTAATGGATGAGGTGGGTAAATAGTTGTATTTATATGCTCAAGTTTGATGTTGATTAATGGTATACCACAAGGTTTTTTCTCTACCTCTCACGATATCAAACAAGGTGACCTACTATCCCCATTATTATTTATAATCATGGTTGAGGCCTTGGGTAGAATAATCAATGTGGAAAGAGTGAAGGAAAATTGGAATAGTATAAATATTGGATTAGGAGTAGAACTTGTGACCCATTAGAAAATTGCTAGTGAGATAATGCTATTCAAGGTGGCATGCAAAAGAGAAGCAAGAGTAATATAAGAAACCTTGGATAAATATTGCAATGTGTTAGGAAAAAAGTTTAATTGGAGAAAATCAGGAATATTCTTCTTCAAAATGGAGAAAAGAAAGTAGAAATAAATAGCCTCTATATTAGGATTTAAAACAAGTCAACTATCAAGGAGATTTTTAGGAATCCCACTTTTTGCTAGTGCTAGAAAAACAAAATTATGGGAAACTTTACTCTCTAATTCCATAACCAAATTGGAACCATGGAAAGGAAATGGTTGTCATAAGAGGGAAGAATACTTTTGCTAAAAATGTTCATATCAGTGATCCCCATTTATTATATGACTTTTTCCTGAAATTTCCATGGAGAATATGTGAACTAATAGAGTAGAAAACTAGAGCCTTTTTTAGAGCAAGAACTCAAAATAGAAAAAAAAATCCTCTTATTACATCGTATAAAATATGTATCCCTAAGGAGGTTGGAGTTGTGGTACTATCAAAATGGAAAATTTAAATTCTTTCCTTGGAGAAAAATTAATATGGAATATGTATTGCAACTCCCACCAAAAGTGGGTGAAACTTTTGTAGCATAATTACTTTGACTCTTCAGATCCTACTACGATCTTCACAGTGAGAAATCCTCCCTAGGATTTGCAATCTAGAATTTCATGATTTCATGCAAAAATATAATAAATAGTCACCTTTGTTGAACAGTCTGGATAACTAAGAGGAGGGGTGAATCAATTATTATAAAACAATTTTCTTGACTTTAATTAATCTAGATCAGAACTTAAATCAATCATATATTAATGAACATGAAAGCACAAAACAACACCATGCACAATGAACACTAGAATTTATGTGGAAACCCAAGAAGGGAAAAACCAGAGAGAATAATAATTCTCAATTATAAAGCACCAGTTAAGGTGATTTTTACAAAGGCTCACTGCCAAATTGCTCACTATAGGGTGGCTCACTACTCGGCTATTATAGCCATAGATACAAAAAGGGCTCACTTCCAAAAGAGAAAGGATCACTGCCTATAGAAAACGGCTCACTTCCAACAAAAGAATGACGAAAGGAAATCCACCGCTGAAATAACTGTCACCAACAACACCAGATAGAATCTCATTGTTTGATGCCTTTGGTCATATACTTTCACACACTTCACAATGTATGGATATTTAGATTCCCATTCATCACACTTTATTTCATCGAACAAAAAACATCTTATACTTATACCATCCCAATCCTTCATAATCTCTCAAGTCGGCCAAACACAATTTGAAATAGGTCACCAATAAAAGATTCTCGTGGTGGAGAGGAATGAAACATGGACCAAACATAGCCTCGTCACTCAAATCAACACGTTGCATGATATCTGAAACCAAATAATAAGATACATGTGTTACAATGCAAACCATGTGATGGAGCATGTTAACCAACTGCCAGATCTATTTAGACCCCAAGAATGTATCTTATTGTGTTACAATAGGAATGGGTCTAGGATAGATACAACCCAAAATAGATCTTTATAGCACGACATCTAGAACTAGGCCAATCCAGATCACCAAGACACCAAAATAGAACTTTGGTCAAACAACACTACTAAATTTGGCTCCATTTTCCGACGGCCGTTCATCGGTCGTTCGACAAATCTTTGTCAGAAACGTGATGAAATGGCGAAAATATTTGCGTCGCTATTTTTTCGTCGAAAGGCCGATGACGAATTAAACATCGAAAGAACAGAAAAAAATTGTCGGTCGTCGACATCATGAAATGGCTCAGACTTTCGTCGAAATATCGACGAACACTTTGTGTATCCACCGACGAATTACACCAGAAGTTCATCGCCAGTTCGACAAAATGAGCAAGGAGTAGCGTCAAAACAACACCAGACTTTCGTCGCCATTTCGACGAAATGGCCAAGGAGTAGCGTCGAAACAACACCAAAAATTCGTCGAACGTGCGACGAAATAGGCAAGTAGTAGCGTCGAAACAACACCAAGAGTTCGTCGACTATGCGACGAAAATACCAAGGAGTAGCATCGGAAGAACACCAAAAGTTCGTCGAAAGTGCGACGAAATGGGCAAGGAGTTGCGTGGAAACAACGCCAAAATTTTGTCGAAATTGTAACGGAATGGGCAAGGAGTTACGACGAAACCTTCGTCGTAGCTATAGAAACTTCGTGGAACCTTTATGTTGATTTGTTGGCGGTTTTCGTCGAAATTGCGATGAAACATCAAATTTTTTTTAAAAAAAATTCGTGGAAATGTACCATTGCGGAGACTGACGACTGATCATACATACAGACTACATATTGGTTTGATGCTTCAAACGATGCATTTCTTATATTGAAAAGTGCATTACCTTATTGAGCTTCTCTTTGTTTTGAGAATAGTTTAATATTCTCTACTTAATAGGGCCAACCACGTGACGGTGGAAGCTCATTTGGCCCCTCCCCTCACATCACTCTCAATTCCCCATACACAATCATATAACATTAATCATTCATTCATCCATTAATAACATATAACATTCATTCATTAACATATTCACATTCATTCATTAACATATAATATTCTCATTCTTTCAGCTTTTATATATTATCAAAAATATGGTTGTCATGATATGATTACAATCACTTTTTTTTGTTTCTTGGAAAGCTACATAAAAGTCAACCCGAGGATTGTTTAAATCAATATATGTCCCCTTAGTTGTTCTCGCTTCTCGCCATGATCTTAATACCGTACTTAGTCGTATGCTCATGACGGACGCCAGCCAAGTAAGGGGATTCGCCGCAATAAGAAAAGAAATGTTTAAACCCATATGTTTTATTATTATTGTTACAAGTATTTCATTAATTAAAAGAACATTAGAGTGGTTCTCTTTACCCGATGGGTCCACATCATGTTCCTGAACTTTTGTTGTAGACTCATGCTCAACATGCTGAACACCCTCTAAATCCTTATCTATAGTTGAAACATTAAAGGTTACATTAATTAATACACCAATTGAAATTAAATATGTTTAAGAGAACATGAGGGTGGTCCTCTTTACCTGATGGGGCCACATCATGTTCCTAATCTTCTCTAGCCTGATCATGCTCAACAAGTTGAAACACGAAAGGTTACATTAATTAATACACCAATTGCAATTAAATATGTTTAAAATAACTTTAGAGTGGTCCTCTTTACCTGATGGGGCCACATCATATTCATGATCTTCTCTAGCCTGATCATGCTCAACATGTTGATCACGCTCTACATGCTCTAAAGTACCAGGATGCACACCATGACCTTCATCTGCACATTCTGCTCCACCCTCACCAAGCTACATTCCAATGTCATGTGCAGTATATATTATCATTGCTTGAATGTTTAAAACAAATAGGCATGTAATTAATTTATGGTGGAAATTAATATTGAATAGATTGGGTAATTGGGTATTCAACTCTTTAAATAAACTTATTGAGTTTATTTACCTACGTGTCGGATGCAATGGAAACTTGTGTTTACCCAGTCAAGATTCTTAGGTGTTCAGCCACGGCTCCATAGCCTTGCTGGAGGGAAATATTCAGGTCCTCTTCTGTGGGAACTATGTTGAATTCAGAGCCCTACATTTTTGCAGAAGATCATGAGTTTTGCTTCTATGGTGTGATAAAACCAAAATTGTTTTCAATTTATTATAATTGATGCAATATTTCATTTATTGATACTACACTGCATGGCTAATTTCATATAACCATCAGAGCTAAGTTTGTGTTGCCCATTTTTTTCTATTCTTTCCTTTGTTGCTTTCAATATGTCGAGAAGTCTATGAAAAGTTTGAAATACGTTAGATTATGTAAAATGAAAGAGTAATTAGTATATAATTACATTGTTGATAGTAGCACACATAGCATACTACTTTAAAAAAAAATTAATGGCATTTCCATAGCATACGTATTATTGAGAGCATATAAAATACAGAGTTCAATCCATGAATTATAGAAAATAGATTTTTGTTGGTTATATTCATATCGCTGATTACATTGCACAAACATACTACAACTACATAAATATCAGATGGTGACAGTTGTCTATGCTACCACATTTTTCATACATGTCTACCAAAGCATTTTATCAAACAGTTCACTGCCTTGCTGCTATGGCTAAAAGCCTAAAATAGGTGCTTTTCAAACAAGCTATGGATGCTTGGAAAAAATCTATCAAAGCATAATAGTAAGCAATAGCATAGACAAGGCAGTGAACTGTTTCAAAAAATGCCTCAAAGAAATGTGGTCTCATGGTGATGGAATGCCATGACAATCCATAAGAATTTGCTTGTCATGGCATTCGTTATGGCATTCCATCACCATGAGACCTCACATTTTTTTGAAGCATTTTTCAAATAGTTCACTACCTTTCTATGCTACCACATTTTTCATACATGTCTACCAAAGCATTTTATCAAACAAATTAACGCCTTCATGCTATGGCTAAAAATTAAAACCCAAAAACGCTTCGTTTTTCAAACGGAAGCCATGGATGCTTGGAAAAAATCTACCAAAGCATAATAGTATGCAATACCATAGACAAGGCAGTGAATTGTTTGAAAAAATGCCTAAAAGAAATGCAGTTTCACAGTGATGGAATGCCATGACAATCCATAGCAATTTGCTTGTCATGGCATTCCATCACCATGAGACTACATTTCTTTGAGACCTTTTTTTCAAGCAGTTCACTGCCTTGTCTATGCTACTACATTTTTCATACATGTCTACCAAAGCATTTTATCAAACAAATCATTGCCTTGCCACTATGGCTAAAAGCCTAAAACAGGTGCTTTCAAACAAGCTATGGATGCTTGGAAGAAATCTATCAAAGCATAATAGTAAGCAACAAGCCATGGTCTCATGGTTTTTTTTGCGTGAAAATCAGCTCAATTTTATTCACGTTTTTTTTGCAGATTTTAAACGCATTTTTTGATGATTTTGCAGTTTGAAATGGAAAAAAATCATTGACTAGTGTAATTC
>VDFB02121622.1:0-11208 GCA_007258455.2 Sequoia sempervirens | reverse complement strand
TTTAAAAAAATAATTTCAGTGTCTAGTTTGGCCAAAAATTGTAAACCACTATTGTGGGATCACCCTTAACAAATGATTTGTTTAAAGGATATATGAAAAAAGAAATTGAAATCACTATTTTAGGTCTAATGAAGTATTTTCTTGGCATTGAGGTGAATCAAAGTGATAATGGTATATTCATCTCCCAATCTAAGTATGATAATGGCATTTTGAAGAGGTTTAATATGGAAAATTACAAATCAACTTCGACACCAATTATCATAAAACTGAAATTAAGTAAGGATGATAAATGATCCAACATTGTATAAAAGACTTTTTGGTAGCCTCATGTATTTAACAACCACAAGGCTAGATATTATGTATGCAGTTAGTCTTATCTCAAGGTTCATGGAGTCTCCAAAGGACTCTCATTAGCAAGTTGGTAAAAGAATTCTCATATATGTAAGGGTATGTGCAGGATCATGATGAGTCAAAAAGTGGCAATATGATGGGTATGTGGCTAATGACTATTTTTTTACTCAAAATTGATGAAATGAAAAGGGTTTTTTAAGAAGATTCTCAACTTTCTACCAATATAAATTATTATGCTTTATTTTGAATTTAATAAGTAATTATTATTCATTTTCTATTCAAATTACAATTAAAGTCCTGATTGATAGGTTGATTGAAAAACATATATATAGCTTTCAAATGGTATCACATTCTTTGATCCAAAACATGTGTTGCATTCTATAATTCACATAATATAGGATTAAAAAAAAAATGAATTTCATGAAGTTTTGACCAAGTTAAGGTGGTCAGACATACAAGTTTTTATATTTTTTAAAAAGTTGTAATAAAAAATTCAAAATTAATTATTTACTTGGAAAAAAATTACAAAAAAAATATGCATCACATCAGGGCATGAATCCTCTCTACTTGAGACTAAAAATATTATCATTTTATTGTGGTTAGTGGTTAGACAAACACTTACTTATATTTTCCCTAAATTTAAGTACCACTCCGCATTGAAATCAAATTTTCACTCAAATAGATTTTAGACATTTTATTTTAAAACCCAATAATGTCTAGAAACTACATCTCAATTTACATATTCTATTCTTACATATATTTTGCAGAAATAATATAGATAACTTATTCAAATTTTTACGTCAAGTTGCCTAACTTTGATTTTTTTGAATTTTTTGCCATTTAAGGGCCTATTTTTTCCATGATGATCTTGCACATACCCGTAAGTGGAACAAGGAACTATGTTATTCATTATTCAAGATCAAATAAGTTCAAACTCATAGGGTATATGGATAGTGATTGTCCAAGAAGCATTGATGATAGGAAAAGTACTTTTCATTATATTTTTATTTTGGAACAAGTGTAGTATCATGGGCTTCAATGAAACAACCAATTGTCACTCGTTCACCTACTGAAGAAGAGCATGTAGCAACCACAAGTGCATCATGTCAAGCAGTTTGGATGAGAAGTTTTGAAAGATCTCAAGAAAGAATAAGAAAGATAACAAAGATGGATTATAACAACTTAGCTATAGCATTGCCAATGAATCCAGTATTTCATAAGATAAGCAAACATATGGACACATGATATCATTTCATTAGAGAACTAATCAACAATGGAGGTCTCAAGATCAATGTGTAGACATTCTCACCAAGGCATTAGAGAAAGAAAGTTTTGTCTATCAAATATATCAATTGGGCATCATATATGGCAGTCATTGTGATTAAGGGGGAGTTTTGGAATTAATCCCAACTACTCACCATATTCAATTCTCCTTTTGTAGTATAAAATATTTTAACTCTTTAATGCACGACCATTCAGTGTGCATAATCTTTTACCTCAAATTCTATCTACGCTAGAAAATACTTAGGTAAAAATTGTAATTAAGTATTTTTGGTGCGCTTTTCTTTTGCTAGGTATATTCATAGGTGTTTGGCAGTTTTTGAAATTAGATGCATGTATGAAAAGAAAGACAGAGAGTAGAAATTTTCTTGTTGTAGCAACAACTCTTAAGCTAAACAATAGCTCTACTATAGAAATTGATTTCAAATATCAATGAATAGGGGAATGTGTTAAGTAAAACTATGAGGATGAAGGAGCAGTAGCTTTGTGAATGTACTCATTTTTTTAATTTTTAGGCAGTGTATGAAGTTTAAATCATAATAATTCATCTGCTCTCTATTTTTCTTCATTTTATCTTTGTTTTGTCTACACTTTATTTTGGGTTTTGTGCAATCCTCTATCTCTTCACTTCAATATATAGGCTAATTAAATATTAAAAGCAAGTTAAAATTAAATTTAACTTAATTAAAGAGTGGATTATGGACACGTATTAAAAAATATATTGAAATTGACAAACACAAACGTATAAATATTAGTAATGTGTGTAAGGAATATTTTATTGTATAGTGCACCAAATATTTTGTTGTATAACACACCATAATCTAAATTAGATTTCTATTATTTGGTCTACATTAGTAGGACTAAAATAGACTGAAGCATGAATTGTATTTTATATAAAGACCACATTTATCTTTTTAAATTTAATCCTCAAATTCAAGACCCTAGGACAAGACCCTAATCGTAGATTCAATGTCCTAAACTCTTACACAATCCTAATCATGAAATTTGCAACCCTGAACTTCTAATCATAATCTTGATATTCACAAACTTAAACTTTATATTAAGTTAATCTTTGAAAAAAATACATTCATCCATATCCATAGAGATGGCTGAAAACAAAGATAATACAAATAAATATTCAATGAGAAGACAAAAACTAGGGGTACAAGTCATCTTTTCGTACCTTACAAGGCAAGATTTCCCACTCTGACCAGTAGACGGCTCTATTGTCAATTGCTCACAAACACTATTAATTTAATAATGAAAATGAAATTTGACAAGTTTTCTTTAAAAGAATTGATTTGATATATCCGAAGACTCTTGAATAGGTACTCATATGAAAATGAAAATGGAGGTCTATTATACTGTTTACCGATAATAATCCAAATTCCTGGAAAATGCCTATCATGCGCTAATAATAAACTTTCAGTCAAGTCAAAAGTGTGTGAACATGCAATGAGCAGAGGGCACCTTCGCTGTCGATTGCACACAGTTTTCTATGAACTTTAATAATGAAAACGAAATGATATCAAAATTTCTACTGAAAATTTAATATGATTGTGACGAGGACTGTTGAATAGGTATCCATGGTCGCCATAAGAGTTTATGCACGGCATTAAATAGTATATTTTTCTCAGTAATTGCCCGCCCATCCATAACAAGTTTGATGTAAGTGATAGACAAATACAAATAGTATCTGCACGTCACTCCAGCCTCGATTGCGCTTGCAATAGTGAAGGTTTGAAGACTTCTCCGCTCCGCCAGGAACAAAAAAATTATTCAATAATATAGTGAAGGTGATTAATTAGAGCCAAACTCATCGTCTCACGTACGTTATGTGGGGCTACATATCATACGCTTGAACTCCTCCATAACAAGGAAATTACATAAAAGTGTAGGTATCTCCACGTCACTCTAACCTTGACTGCCCTTCCAATAGTGAATGTAAGACGTTCTCCCCTAGGAACTGAAAAGTATTCATTTTATTAGAATCAATCTCATCATCTCTTGTACATTATATGGGGTTACATATCATACGCTTGGACTCCTTCATAACGAAGAAATTACATTAAAAAATAGGTGTCTTGCATGTCACTCAAATCTTGACTGTGCTTCCAATAGTCAAGATTTAAAGATGTTCTCCACTGAGAACAGAAAAGTATTCACTATTAGAACCAATCTCATCATGTCATGTACATCATATGGGGTTACATATCGTATGCTTGAACTCCTCCATAAAAAATAAATTACATATAAAAGTAGGTATCTGCACATCACTCAAGCGTTGACTGCCCTTGCAATAGTGAAGGTTTAAAGACGTTCTCCACTGGGAACAAAAAAGTATTCATTATTAGAACCAATCTCATCATCTCCGTACATTATATGGGGTTACATATCATACGCTTGAACTCCTCCATGTCGTGACATGCCCAAGATCATGATTAGAGTGAATCAAGAATTTTGATTCTTTCAATAACTCCAAAACAAATGGAGTATATTTTTCTTCTCTTTATTAAGTTGTTCTTAACTACAATTTAGGTAACATTTATTATTAAAACAAATATAAGATTGTAATGATAAAATATTTTTTATAAATTTTATTTCAAGGTAGCTTATAAATATATTTTATAAATTTGGTGTATATATTTCACTCAATATTAATATTTTCAGTGGTGTAATGATGAGATTTTCATAGATATGTTATTTCTTATTTAGTTTTGGACTTATTTTGATGGAATGTTTTAATACAATTATAAATAGTTAAGCACTAGAATATTGTATGAAATTGGGTTCATTTCTTGATCTTTTACTCATTCTTATTGCAAAATATTCGCATACATTCAATCTTATCTCATACATATTTTCACATATTCCATTGCACTTGTCATTTATTACACCCCCATGTTTAGGTATACATTTAGATCATTAAAGTGGGTATTCCCTTGTCTTAGATCAATCCTATAGCATACAATCAATCCCAAGCCACAAAAGTGATCCTTGAAATATAAATATTTAGCTAAAAAAATTGTCGACTCCCAACCCTCTTATTCCCTCCATGCGCCAACTTGGTGTACATGTTTCACATTAGTATATGTTACGTCTTAGTATTTAAAAACAAGCCACTATATCTAGCGTAGAAAAATGGATCTGTTAACATTTTCACACTTGTTTGGGCCCTCTTTGTGGATTTTAGCTTGATGTTGCCTTGATTTAGTGTTGTAATATGGATGACACATTTGCATTAGGTCGTGGGCCCTTGTGAACGAATGGATTTTATTTCTCTCTTGCTAAAGTGTTGTGACATGTTGTAACACACTTTCACACTTTTCTAAGGTCTTGAAAATTAATTCCACCTAATAAATCTCTTTTTAACATTAATCTTGCCTTATTTGAAGTGTTGTAAAGTGTTGTAACACACTTTCACACTTTTCTAGGCTTTTCATTAATAATTGGGCTCTCTTATGCTTTAATTGGCCCTATTTTGCATCCACAAGCCTCATTTATTGTATCTTTTTGAGGATAATCATGACACCAATCATTAGCCAATCATAATTCAGGTGTTTTTGGCTTGTGTGGCCCAAATTTAGTGATTTAGGAATCATTTGCCACCATGGGTGAATGAGTCCCACCTAGAATTTTGGGTCCCAAACCTGTTTATACACCTTTCTAATAACTTTTGATTTTTGCTCCCATACATTACTCCAGATAGGATTCATTTTCCATCTTGGGCGAATGAGTCCCTTGTGGCCCAAAATTGAAATTAATTCAAATTCTTGGTAGGATTTTGTCCTCCTACATCTAATGTCATCTTGTAGTGTTGTAATTTTGGGAATTCTTGCATAGTTGAGTATAAATACAAGGTTCTTTCACTCATTTTCACCCAAGAATTTGGTGAGAGCATTCATAATAGAAAATTGAGTTCACAAGAGCATTCAAGCATTCACAAGGGAATTCCAGTGTCTTCAAGGTTAGGTTCTTCATCAATCATTGCAAAAATTCAAGATCCATCATCATGTCAAGCATATCAAGCATCAAGCATGTTATTGACCTAGTGTTGTGCTGTATCATTAAAGATCCAAGATCAAAAATTGTTCTACACCTATTTTTAAGATCAAGATTTGCATCATTCGTGGCCATTTCATGTTGAGTTGCAAATTTAAAAGACATCATTTACAAGACATCATTCAAGATATCATTGTTCATGTTTCATATCCTATGCTTCATGTTTCATGTCCTTGTTTCATTTTTTCATCATTTGGTTTAATTACCTAAAAGGGGTTTGACCAAGGAAAACCCCTATTCCCTAAGAATTAACAAGTTTTCTCCTCTTTACATGTGTGATTGTAGATGTAGGTGATATGAAGGCTTGGAGATTGTCTCCCCATTTGCAAGGTCATAATATTCACTAAAAGGTCATCTACAACCCTAAAATCAGAGTTTCAGATTCAAGAACCTGGAGGAATAGATTGAGCAAACTAAGAAAAGAAGATTCAAACTTTAAATTTCCAAAAAATCCAAACTGGACTCATTCACCAGAAGTGGTGAATGAGTCCCATTGTAGGTGTCTTTCAGTGATCTTTGAAAATTCAAATACGCTTTTGATTGTAACCTACTCTTGTGCAGAATTCCAGATCTGGGACTAATTCACCCAAAATGGTGAGGGTGATCCCACAATACTGGTTTACAAATTTTTGCCAAACTGGACACTGAACTAATTTTTTCTAACTAAATATTCACTTTCGGGCACCTATAGCAACTAAATCGTGTGGAATTTGAAGATGATGCAAACTAGTGATTTGTGAGATTTTATCTATAGATTCTTGTTGGATGTTGTGGTTTTGTTGCTAATATTTGGTTTTCACTGATGTCAACACTATTGGCCTTGAAGATATTAGAAGTTGTATATGTCGAAGATATTGAGAAAATTGTAATGAAATAAGTTGCAGGTTGTCAATGGTGAAGTGAAGTGAAGTTCAGTCGGTTGGTTTGGCTAGTACATTATTGATCAAAGGTTGTGGATTAAAGGGTTTCTTGTTGAGTATATCTAGTTTATCCACATTGAGTTTCAGAGATCCACGTGAAGATTTGTTTGAGTTATGAGCAATTGTATTCTGACAATTTTTTTGTTGCTTCAGTTGGTGTTCCTAAATGAAGATGATGTGATTCTAGCAAGTTTAGTTGTTGTGGATGCTTCTCTAGTGATTCATGATGTTTTTGGATGCTTCTATATCATTCTCTATATATGTTGCACATCCGTGTTGATCGTGGGGCTCACGATTGGAGTTTTTCTCTTGCATGTTCATGTTTTTTATGTTCTTGGCTGATAGGGTATTATACCTTGTTGTGGATCTTTGAGGAATAATTATTTGAAGTGTTTTTTTGTTTGAGTATTTGATTTTGGGTCTCCACTATGTTGTGGCTAACCTTGGTTGATTCGTATTGAAATTTATTCATTGATTTCGGCCGATAGTTTGTATTCATTTTATTATTTTATTGAGGTTGACTTGTAGTGATGTAATTTCTTATTGTAGATATATATGAGATTGTTTTATCATTTGAAGGTATGAGTGTGCAAAGTGGGTGAGACATGTGTGAAAATAATATTTAGATCATTTGAAGGCAGAAACAAAGTGTGAAGAAGTGTTCATGTGCTTAACCAAAACTGTAATAAGGCATTAGCAATGCTATTTTTCTCAGCTCAACTCTTGTGGATGTAATCCAAATCTTTATGTAAGACAGTGAGTCTTCCTTTTGTAATTGAGTAGTGAGCTCTAGGCAGTGTGCCTGAATGCATGTGCATTCCCCATTCATATTTCTTTATACTTTTAATAGGGTATAATCTTGTGGACTGACCTCCACTGTGGTTTTTCCCCTAATGGGGTTTCCACATAAAAATCTTGGTGTTATGTGTGCTTTTGATGTGTTGTTGATTGATTCTTTCATGTTTACAAATCATATCTAAGAAAAAGGTTTATAATTTGAATAAGTTTTAAATTATGTGACAACTAATTCACCCCCCTCTTAGTTGTTTTCCCATGTGTTGCCAACAATTGGTATCAGAGTAGGTTCCTTGGAAGAAGTTTAATAGCTTGAGGTGATATGGGATGGCGACATAGAAGAAGGATAGTCTAAGATTTGATGGAACAAATTATTCTATGTGGAAGGCTCAAATGAGGTGTCATCTGAGATGCATTAGTGAACCCTACTGGAAAATTACAAAGAATAGGTATATCATTCCATAGAATGGTCCTTCTACTCAAGATGAGATTAAGGAAGTCGAGTACAATATCAAGGCTAAGGAAGCATTATTGAGTGCTTTGACTAATTCTGAGATGACAAATGTTAAGGATCTGATGACTGCTTATGAGATCTGAAAAAAGTTGGAAACTTTGTATGAAGGTGATGCTAATGTGAAGATTGCTATTTTTTAAAATCTGAAAGGGAAATATGAAAGACTGAGAATGGGTGATGATGACAACGTTACTTCTTTCATGCAAAGAGTGAATGAACTTGTGTGTGGTATCAAATGTGCTAGTGGACAATTGAAAGAATTAGAGATTGTTGGTAAAATGCTTAGATCCTTTCCTATTGATTAGAAAGTTAAAGCCACTGCTATTGAGAAGCTCCAGACTGTAACAAATGTAACCAGAGATATGTTGATTGGTAAGCTTACTACTTTTGAGTTGAGTGAATTTGGTGATGCTCTTCCTAAGATATAATCTACATTCAAGGCTACTACTTCTGGTAGAGATGAAAATAAATATGATATGGGTGAAAGTTTTTCTAGAAAGGTATTCAATTATGAGAAGGAAATGAGGGAGACTAAAGAAGAAAAGAGAAATCTAGAGGAGCTTGAAGCACTTATTGTCAATAGAGAAGCCATAGGACAAGGTAAGTATAAAGGAAAATTTCCTATTAAATGCTTTTCTTGCAATAAGATAGGTGATTTTACATCAAGGTGACCGAAAAGAGTCCCTAAGCCAAGACCTAACAAGCCTAGATTTCAAAGAAAGTGATATTATGTTGCTAATTAAGGTGTGACAGATGATGAATCTAATAAAGGAAATGCAAGTGAAGATGAATGTGTATTTATTGCTATCAAGGAAAATGATCCAGCCCTTATTGAATCTGTTAGTTGCTCAAATGTGGAGAAAGCTCTAGCAACCAGAGTTGAAGAAAGTGATGAATGGGTGATTGACATTGGATGCTCTCATCACATGACAGGTGATAAAAGAAAATTTGGGAGTTTGGAAAAGTATGATAGTGGTGTTGTAAGATTTGGTAATGACAAAGTTGGTGTAATATGTGGTAGAGGATGTATTTCTCTTGATGGTGAGAATAATACTGATGATGTTCTATGTGTGGAAGGTTTGAAGCATAATATCTTAAGTTTTAGATAGATGGTTGACAAAGGATACACTCTTCAATTCATGAATGGAAAGTGCAAAATATTAGGAAGTTCTAGAAATGTGATTGCTTTAGGGACAAAAAAAATAGGTGATATACTTCACTTGAATGCTATTGGTAAAAGTTGTTTGATTGTTTAGGTTGATGAAGACATAGCTAGACCATCCTATTAGTGTAATTAATATTTAATTACACTTGCATAACTTTACTTAGGTAATATTTAATTCCTAGGTTTATTATTCTCATCCTTATCTTGTTGACCTATCTTGTTGCTCAAGATAAGATTAGGGTTATGCATCTTTTCTTTTATAAAGAAAATCATCTCATGTAATTACGAATTCTTGAATAATATTATTTTGCATATCTTTTTGCAAAGCTCTTTATTTTTTTTCTTTTCTCTTCTATGGAAGGATTTTCTGGTTTGCATTTCAAATCTTGGTTTCTAATATGGTATCAGAGCTTTGATTTGCAACCCCTTCTCATATTTTTTTAGAAAATCATTGCAGAGTTCGTTCAGGATTCCTCAAGGGTATCATGCCTTGAGTTCATCTATGCAACATTTTGGATCAAATCGGGCCTCACCATTAGATTTAGAGCGCTGGAAAAAGTCAGGATTGGTTTTTATTTTGCAGATTTTGGTCATCGTTTGTTAGATCTACGAGGATTTGAAGGTTATGAGGCTTTCCAGATCTAGAGTGTACCTAAAATTTTGGAGCATTTTCATCCCAAATGGACCTCACCATCGGGTTCAGAGCACCCATAAACCCCAATATTGACTGTCAAATTGTCAAAATCAGACATAGTGACTCCGAGAGGTAATTTTTTTCATTTTTGGGTCATACAGCGTGATACAACACACAATCCAAGAAGAAGAAAAAAACCAGAGTTAATGGGCCCTGCTGTCAATTAACCGCTAGTGGTTAATGCTAGCAGTTAGCTTAGCTGCCAGGCTTAACTCCAAACCCTTTTGGAGGATTTTTGGTATTTTTGGCATAACTTTTGCATTCGAACTCAGATTTTCGAAAACAAAATATCATCAGAAAGCTGGTTCCAAGCACTATTCTTTGGTATAGTTTATTTTTCAGTATTTGTCTATTTATCTGCATTTATTGTTGTTTGAATTCAGATGTTCATTTATGAATTTCGAACTCATAATGTTTTGCAACGATCTCTGATTTTCGCTATCTTTGTGGCATTGGAAAGGTATTGAGGAGCTCTACATTTTTGTCCATGCACTTTTTTCTATATCTATCCCAAGTTGATCATTATTCCATATTTTTCCTGATGGGTGTTTTGGAAATTACTTGGATGTTTTGGCAGTTTGAAAGGTGAAACTTAAATATTTATACTTCATTTCAGTACCACATCATCTTAATTTTTGTTTATGCATGCATTAGCATTTTGTCATTTTACAATCCTTGGGTTATTTTAATAAATGAACTGAGAGAAAGTTCCATCAGGGGGCTTCTTGCATAATAATTTGATTAGAGTGTGCATGCACTTTGATCTTCATCTTGTTTTGGTGGAAACTCACATGGGTTATCTGGTTTCTTAGTTTCTTTTGGCCACATTCTTGCTCTAGCTTGACACATATCAAATTCACATTGGTTCATACTTTAGATTGGGAGTTTATGTTTCTTGATCTGCATTGGTTCAGATCCTTCTTAGTTTGAGGGCCATGTTTTTATGGTTAATGTTCCAGAGTCATTATGGTATTTTTTTCTATGGAAGAGTTTTAGTCTCAGTCTAGCATCGACATCGAGATACAAGGTTTCTAGATTCTATCATCATTTCATCTACTATTCCTTCATAGATTCCAAAGTTGTTCCAGTTTGTGAGTTTTCCAGTGTTCTATGGCATCGGGTCTATTGTCGCATTATTATGATTCTATTTTTTGTTTCTTTTAGACAAAAGTATCTTTCCTTGCTTGTTGAATTGTGGTTCCATTGTTACTCCACAGTGTTCTTCCAGTGCTTCTTGTAGCAGACATATCATTGTAGGGGGGTTTTGTCCCACTAGGTTTTCCTTCTCTACCTCATTATTGCATTTGTACATGGGTACCTAATCAGGCCTTGTTGTTGGGACCCATTCATGCTTTCTTGCATTCATCTTAGTTTTAGGTGCATGCTTTTTAGTCTCCCTAAGTTGCACTTATGGGGGGGGTGTTAG
>VDFB02121620.1:0-29038 GCA_007258455.2 Sequoia sempervirens | reverse complement strand
TTGATGGATCTTACACACAACATGGGTTAAGATCTGGAGTCTTCATTACACCACAAGGAGATTGCATACCAAATTCATATATGTTGTCTTTTCCTTACACAAACAATATTGTAGGATATGAGGCTTTTGTCATAGGACTTAGAATAGTAGTACTATAGACACCTAAAAATGACCTAGGCCTGCAAGCTTCATTTTTACCACTTTCGTCCTAGCATAATTATGACACTTAAATATGTCCTTGGTCCACATTCGACTATTAATTAAATAATTCATAATTATTTAGTTAATTCATGTCCTTTTATTCTTCATGATTATTAAATAAATAAATTCTATTTATTTATTAGATACGTCATTAATTGTCTAAGTCTTCACCTAATTAAATAAATTTCTAAATTTATTTAATTACCTTTCTTCATTTATTTCTTCATGATTATTAAATAAATAAATCTTATTTATTTATTTAATATGTCACTAACTGTCATAATTAAATGAATTGATTAATTTATTTAATTATTAATCATATCTACTAAATTAAATAATTATCTTTAATTATTTAATTGTCGAAATTAATATTCATCTCATTTTAAATAAATGAAATTATTTAAAATGTCATCACATTCTTAACTGACAGTCCATTTTGGTAAATAATCTGAAAAAGATTATATATTATTTCACAAATCCATATTTTGAATTAATTTAATTCAAAATGGTAACTAATCTTCTAAAAAATCAAGTAATCGGGCAGATTCTTGATTTTCCAAATATGATTTTTAGTTCATCTCTTATCTTCTTTATTTTTCAAATCTCATAAATTGGGCAGTCTTTATCTTCTTGATTTTTGAAAATCTTTATTTTCTAATTAATTTATCTCATTTATTCTCCACCGCCGATTCAATCTTCTTTGATGACATCTCGACCACTCACTTAAGGATTTTTCCCTAACACTGGTTAGGGATTATCAAATGTAATCTGGACCTCTGATTTTAGGTCTCTGTCAAAATTAAATCTCATCCATCCATTCAAAATAGTATTTTCTATAAAATGTCATTTTCCTCTCATTTTTTGGATTACACATTAGATATTATGCATTTAGACGCACATGAATTATATTATTATTCAGGCATATTTAGGCATAGGAACTTCACTCATATTGTCATAGGAATTAGGCATTTAGGCATTGATCAAATCCTTCAAAGCTTGGTGTAGGACTTAGACTTGTATTTTCAGATTGCTTGCACATCAAATCTAAGGGCAACACATCAACCAACAAGCTAGAAGGTGTTACAAAAGTGAATCATGGAGGTACTGGTGATTAACATGTATTAGCGTTCTTTCATTTACTTCCTTTGTGTTTTGTAATTGCTTTGGGTTTATTATCTTTTATTGATTTTCTAACCATTGAATCTGATCTCCAAAATTTACCCTCAGTTACATTGGTGAACCCGACGTTGTTTTCTGTTCTTTTTCCTTACAGTTTCATTTGTTTTCTGTCGATTTTGCAGGTACAGGTACGGAGTGACGCAGTCATTTTTTTTAAATCATGATGCATCTGATGCGTCGTGATGCATTAGCTGACCCAAACGCCGCAATTGCTTTGTCATGCTACAATCATAGTCTGGAAAGCTGCATTTGAGATCCTGAGCCGCATTCGACACACAGAGTGACGCATTTTCTCTATCATGATGCATTTGATTGGTAACATTTTTTTTTGGTGATTTGCATTCGGGTTATTGGGTTTTTTGTGTCCTTTTGTTTCTGGTTATTTTCTACATTCTGCCTAGCATAGGTTTTATGTTACTAATTGGGATTTGCAACATTTGGCAGTTACTTTTCATGGGTCAAAGACAAGCATTCAAACTACTAATGTGTGGTCTTGCAGGTTTGAATGTCAAAGAATAAACATCAAAACAATGTGCCTGTCTTTTTCTTAGTATAATACACATTTCCTTTTGGTGCAATTAAAACAAACTTGTGTTTTTGCTATGTCTGAATGTGTTTGCAAAATGGTAGGTGAGTATGCTCTCACCTTGTGAAAACTCGATGATCAAAAAACTAGACCCGTTTTTATCTATTTTTACCCTCACGATTTAGTATTCGAAGTATCCTCTCCCCTTGCACACTTGTGTGATCCTAGGTGTAAGAGAAACAGTTACTAACTCTAGAATTTGGGTTTATTCTCATGGGAAAAAGTACTCACCCCAGGACGACTCAGACTGGTAGCACCCTAAACCCAAGGGACTTCCAGTCGGTATATAAAAGTGGATTCTTAGGGAAATCCCAAGAATCACGAGTGTGGTTCCAACAAGATGGATCCAATAGGGGACTCTCGCTGCATGGATCATGCACCATGAACAAAATGCCTATATTAAACACCTCTTGTCTTAGTATCCAACTGTTCTATTGGTCGTTGCTTGATATAGTGTAGGGTACAGTATCATGCCCGAAGACACTCACTACTGATCCCCTTGAGTAGAGATAGAAATTCTTGGGAAGTCATTACCCAAAGAATCTAAATTTGGTGTGCTCGAATGACGTTAATGAGCCGTGGAGGGGAGCCAATGCCACCAAAATTATAAGCTATCCACTCTCGAGAAGGAAAAATGTTTATCACCAATCTGGGGTATATCGATGGGCTGTATCAAGTATACAAACCCTTCGCCTATTGGCCCTTTAGGATTGTACTTGACTTATGTGCGATTGCTTACATTCAAAACACTGTGCTTGTCAAGTGCTTTCTGGATTCATCACATTTACATTCCTAAACAAAGCATTCAACATCAAATAGATCAAATTGGCCATCAAAACGACAAGAAACTCAATTTTCACAAACTGTGTCGCATCTGTTGCACCGCATTCGATCTTATGAAACACAATTAATCTGCTAAATCACAATTGTCATCTAAAATGTTGCATCTATACGCATCATGATGCATCTGAAACTTACAGAGCTGCATCTACAAAATTGAGTGGCATTTGTCAGTCCTCGAGCCGCATTCGTTCCAACTGAGCCGCATTCACTCCAACTGAGCCGCATTCACAAAACCGTGATGCATTTCTAACCTGAAATGACGCATTCGCCTGTCACAAGTAAAAAATCATACAAGGTCAAATATGAAGTTTACACCCTGTCAAACATTTTTCAAACACTGTCTCCAAATGGTCTGTTAGAAACCAATTTTGAAATTGCTCAAACTTTCGACCATTAGTTGCATTCTTTACCATAGGTTTCACCTTTTTTCATTTTTAGGTGCATACATTAGGCATTAGTTTATTCCAGGTTTCAAATCATTGCATACGTTGGATTAGGTAAATCTCAGCATCAATTCGCAAACATCATTGCTTTCAAAACTAGGTTATCTTGGACTTCACCATTATTGTCTTTTTCAGTCATTGTCCCTTTTGTGAGATTTTTCCAACTCAAAAGTCTAGTTAGGAAAAATCACTAGTCATTTAGACCTTGTCATCTTGTCCTCTTCAACAAAGTCCTTTAGTAACCAAAATCGAAAACAAAGGTTGAGCTTAGAAGTGCTTAGGTACCCTTGTCTTAAAGTGCATTATAAGTCTAGACATTGCATATTCTATTCCCAAAAATCCAAAAATATTATTCATCCTAGTCATCATTTTGAACTTAGACCTCACATAGTGTCATCCTTGCATTTAGTTGTCATTTTCATTTGAGCAATCTCATTTTATGGTGGAAACTAGACTCCAAAAATAACAACGACAAATGGAAAACTTTCTACAAGATCCCACTTCCACTATCAATAATCCCACATATGACCCAAACTGGACTTTTGATGATCCATTTGGAAATACGGACAATCAATCTCTCACAACAATACCTTCCTCATCAAACTTTCCATTTGAACTATTCTTGCGTAAAGATGAATACGGTCAAATACTTGAGGAAAACCTAGAGGTAGTGGCACAAGATCTAGAGGCCTCTCAATTCGTTGAACAAATGGTCCTATATGACAGAGATAGATATTTGGCCATACTCTTAAGTCAAGGAGCCAAATTACCTAAAGGATTCAACATCAGCACGCTGAGATCAACATCCCCTGACCCTAAGGTTAACAATGCACATAACCTGTCAAACAATGATCAACTTTCCAACACTACGAGCAACACTTTCTTTGACACTACAATGATAATACATGCTACTCCCAACATCCCAAACACCTCCAACTCAATAAACGCAACATCCATTGGAGGATCACAATCGGCCACAATGCCCACAACATCCACAACACTGTCACAATCGACTGGAACCACCTATGGCTCCTCGGCAACATGGGAAAATTATTCAAACCCTCTCTTTACCATGAAATTAAATGCCATGGGGGCATCATCAAGTCACAAGAATCCCCCCTTGACAACCACATCTAGTACCATGAGTACACCTTCGACACACCCTCTCATTGGTATCTCACAAAATCCTCTAGGGGGAGGCAAACAACATGTATTCATTCAAGGACAACACAATGTGAACACGTCAACACTATCAAATACCATCAAATCCCAAGGGCATAATACGAACATTCCCCTTGTGTAAAACCAACAATTTGGACAAGGTAGTCAACAAACACAACCCATGACATCATTCACAAATCAAAATGTTCATGGTCACCATATTCCCCAAGTAACAACACAAATGGCTGGGGGACACATCCCAACATATGCATCACACATCCATACTCACCAACATACCCCCAATACAAACTTTCAATACCAACAACACATAAATATGAACACATAATACATGTCACATCAATCCATACCTCCACAATACACCAATATTCACGCACAAAAAATGGGGACCTATGGTGTACCAACCAATCCAACGTATGGGACTACACATGACCCCGCGATAGATGACTTATGAGCAAAAATGATGGGTCTAGAGAAAACCATCCAAAACATACAAATATCAGGCAAGAAATTAGAAGTGTCATATGACCTAAACGTCTACCCATTCGACATGAGCTTATACATGCCACCATTTCCTCAAGGATATGTGTCACCTAATTTTACAAAATATAGAGGAAATACAAACCCCATCAAAAATGTCTGCGAATTTGCAACCAATTGTATGGATGTCGCCTATGAACAAACATACTTGATGAGACTTTTCTCTAAAAGTCTGGTGGGTCCTACCCTTGAGTGGTTTTCCACTCAAAAGTATATCCAAACATGGGATGAGCTTAAAAAAAAATTCATAAAAAACTACACATACAACATTGACATAGACACCTCTATCACTAGCTTATGTAATCTCACGCAAGAGGATGTTGTTGAGACATTTATCCCATTCTTTCAAATATGGAGAAGTTTAGCTAGTTGGTGTCACATTGACATACCCAAAAGGGAAAAGGTTGAAATGTTCGTTCAAACACTTCTGGGTCCCCTAAAATATGCATTGCAAGTGCATTGTTGCACAACATTCATAGACCTAGTCGAAAAGGGGGTCCAGATTGAGAAAGCCCTTATCACAAAGGGAGAGCTAAGATACAGTTCCAAAAACACAAATGTAAATCCTCCCACCGACAAGAATAAATACTGGGTCAAAAACAAACATGTCACAAATGACGGTGTTGTGGATGCCAAGGCTGCAAACATGGTGGGTCTTGTATTGGCTCTAAAAGGGGTTCAACTGCAAAACAACCATACAACGATATCAACACCACATACTAATGTCCCTTCAAACAATCAAAGCGATCAAAACAATCAAGGAAAATACTGTCATATGAGAAAATTCCCTAGGGGTCACACATACACTGCTTTGGGTGAACCCATTGAGGAAGTCCTCAAGAAATGTCTTCAAAATGGTGTCATCACACTTCAAGAACCAAAGCCATATGACCCAGGACAATTCAAATCAGCATGGTGGAATGACAACGCATTTTGTGATTTTCATTGAGCAAAAGGACATAATACCTCCACCTATAAACAACTGAAAAAACTTGTACAAGATCTTATCAAAAATCGTATCATCGAGGTAGGTGGATCACAATTTGCTTCGAATTCAGACCATACCATTCATAAGAACCCACTGTAGGACCATGGTTCTAATAATGCTTCTGCATCAGGTCCACAGACAAACAATAATCAAGCTAACTTTTCCCACACCAAGTATGACTATTCTGGGGGACCAATTATATACAATGTCTAAACTAATGACGAATACATCAACACCATTATGGTCAAGAGAGCACCTTAGTGTAATGCTACTACTCGAAGTGGCAAGGTCACCATAGCTGGTCGACCTCCCGCTAGGCAACCCAAAATTACCATACCTGGCCCATCTGCTAAACAGTCAAAACCCACCCTGACCACAAAGCAGGGGCAACCCAAAAGTCAGTTCAACCTTATCTACCAGCTAGGAAAGACTCCCGCGCAAATCTTTATACTTGAGTAGCTTCGTATCTCTCCCACGCACAAGGATATACTAGATAAAACCCTGCAAGAGTCGTCAGTCCGCAAGGACATTGATGTCAATTAGTTTGAGACCATAGTGGGATACCTTACTACACCTCACCATGTCACCTTCTTGGATCAGGACTACTCATCACCTAAAACCAACCACAACGATGCCTTGCACATAGAAATTTTTTTCCACAAGCACAAAGTTAGACGGGTTTTAGTAGATGGCGGAGTAGGATTGAACATATGGTCCCTCAAACTAGTTAAGGCTCTAGGATTCTCTGATGCATGTATGGACCCAACAAAGAGTATAGTGATTAAATCATATGATGACGAAGAACGCTCTTCACATGGAATTATCTCTCTCCCTATTAGAGTGGGACCAATCATTGTGGACACAACATGCCAGGTCTTGGATCTGGAATTACCGTATAACATCTTGCTCGGTCATCCATGGATCCATGCCTTAAAATCCATTCCATCCACATATCACCAATGCCTAAAATTTCCATTTGACGACACAGAAATAACCATATACAGAGACCCCGACCCTTTCCAATATTGTACCAACCTAAAGGGTATTTCTGAAAATTGAGTGCCTATTAACCAAGAAGCACCTGGCTCCTCGTCATCCAAATACATCAACCCATCCACACTCACATAATCTTCCACATATGATCCATCCACGTCTTCTGCCACACCACCACCTTCTGCAAACCCTAAGGCTAAATCCACTATCAAGATCTAGGACCTTGGTTGTGGGGAATTCAAACTGTACACAACATATAGCATAACAACAATACCCATGTCTCCAAAGGTCTATGGTCGGCCATGTTTTAGAATGGAACCCAAAGTAATTTTTAAATTTCCACCAAAAATAGTTTTTATCAAATGGGGAGACATGAGTAATGAGGACCTTGCTGATATCACAGGATGGATCTTTAAGGATACCATCACACTACCCCCATTACTAGTTAAGATATATGGAAAGGGATATGACATCATAAAAGCTAAGGGCTACTATGGTACTAGTGGCCTAGGCAGAAATAAAATTGGTCTAAGGGAGCCCATAGAATCGTTCAAAATACCAAAGTATCTTGGATTAGGGTTTGGATTTCCCGACTATGATGATCGATGTACCTCTGGACTTTCAAGTGAGTGAGTACATGCTTCAAAAAGTGTCGAGACCACTAGGGAAACCCTCACCGAAACTAACTCCCAAGAGTGGGAATTTGGCTCAGAAGGATCCCTAATTTATTGTTGCCTAGATGATTGTTGTTTGTCGAAGAGGGGGAACTGACCTTTGAACAAAGATTTTGGCAAACATTTAAAATTGATCAGGCACCAAATAGTCAAACTCCCATTACTACCCCCCATGACTTGTGAACCCCACTATCTAAATCCCATCAGTCCAACCCATCTGAATTACCAAATGACATTGACAATCATGACTCTAAGTCCGTCACCCCTTATTTTGACAATGAATATGAGACAAGCGAAGGGGAATATTGGATTGAGTCCAATGTGGAATTAGATGATGATAATCTCATCTACAATATCACTGAATCTATTTGCATGCTTTCTGCATCCTCCCCTCAATTCACCAACACTGACGATGGCATTTCCCTAGTTTATCCTAAGCTAGTCGATTGGGACCAACAAGGCCCGCCAGTCCTGGACACCTTTTAGAATGATGAGACAATTGCAGAATTTATGGGATTACATGAGGACATACCCAATGGTGACCACACGACAGGATTCACTATTGATCTAGATTGCACGACATACTTTGTCGAGACTGCTCCGTCCTCCAGTCACAAAAGCAAAAGTAAAAACAAGATAAAAAATGAATGTCTCTAGGTGAAAACTGAAAGGCATCTTTTGACGATAAAATAGTAAAAACAAAGGACGTATCTGTAGGTGAAAACCTCTTTAAGGTGCCCAAAGATGGAGGACTGGAATTTCTTCCTATGCAACAAGAGAAATCATCTATGCTTGTAGAGGACACAATAGAAGACAACATAGCGATTGCAGAAGATCCCAAAATGGTCCTCTTTGCTGCATCATTGACTGAAGAAGAGAGACCAGAATTTCATAAATTCTTTGATGAACATAAAATAAACTTCGCATGGTCCTATGCAGACATGTCAGGATTAGACCCAGAGCTAGTCCTGCACCATCTGCCACTATTGCCTAATGTCAAACCAGTAAAGCAGAACTTACGCAAAATGTACCCTCAAGTCGCTCTATTGGTTAAGGCAGAGTTGAAGAAGCTTTTAGACGCTGGATTCATCTGGTCTATTGATTATGCCAAATGGATATCTAACCTGGTGCCAGTAACAAAGCCAAATGGGTTGATCCGCATCTGTACAGATTTTAGAGATCTAAATAAGGCATGCCCAAAAGATGACTTTCCTTTACCAAACATTGACATCATAGTTGACCTTACAACAAGATATGAGATGTTGTCCCTCATGAATGGTTTCTCTGACTATAATCAGATTTTCATTGCCCCAGAAGATCAGCACAAAATGACATTTACTTGCCCATGGGGAACATAGTGTTGGAATATCATGTCATTCAGTCTCAAAAATGTAGGCGCCACATATCATAGGGCTATGACCACAATCTTCCATGACATGATGCATAAAATAATGGAAGATTATGTAGATGACCTATTGGATAAATTAGTAACCAGGAAAGATCACCTCAAGGTTTTAGACACAATCTTCAAGAGACTAGAAGAATACAAGGTTCGGTTAAACCCTAAGAAATGTGTCTTCGGGGTCACATCGGGTAAAATCTTGGGATACATAGTTTCCAAAAGAGGCATTGAGGTTGATCCAGTGAAAGTCAAAGCCATCATAGACATGCCTCCGCCTAGAGGAATCAGTGAACTTATAACTCTACAAGGCAGGGTACAATCTATTCAGCATTTCATAGCCCAATTGGCTGACAAGTGCCACCCATTCCAATACCTGTTGCGCAAGGCTATCCCCTTTGTGTGGAAAGATAAATGTCAAGAAGCCTTTCAGAAAATCAAAGACTACCTACTATCAATGCCAGTGCTCATGCCTCCCATTCATGGAAAGCCATTGATCCTATACATCTTGACAACTAATTCAGCACTAGGGGCATTACTAGCCCAGAACGACCAAGAAGAAAAGGAAAGGGCTATATATTACATTAGTCGGACGTTGGTCGAGTATGAGCTAAACTATGCACCAATTGAACAAGCTTGCCTTGTCGTGGTCTTTGCAGCACAAAAACTAATACATTATATGTTAAGCCATCAGACGCAACTAGTAGCAAAGATCAACCCCTAAAATATTTGTTGAGTAGGGCAGAATTAACAGGACGTCTGGAAAAATGGGTCATGATTCTAACCGAATATGATATTCAGTATGTGGAAAGAAAGGAAATAAAAGGACAAGTCATTGCAGACCAACTAGCAGACACACCTTTGCAAAGTGATCACCTGTTAGTGGCAGATTTTCCATATGAGTTGATATTCCATACGGAACCTAAGGCACCTTGGTGACTCTACTTTGATGGATCACACACAAATCATGGCTCGAGGGCAAGAATCTTGTTCATCACCCCTCAAGGAGACTCCATTCCTAAGTCTTTCGACATTTCCTTCCCATGCACAAACAATGTAGCAGAATATGAGGCATTAGTTACAAGACTAAGAATGGCAATAAAATGGAAAATCGGGGCACTACATGTCTATGGGGATTCTTAGCTCATCATCAACTAGGTTAATGATGACTATGACACAAAAGATGAGAAGTTGATGCCCTACAAGCAGATGGTTGACAGTTTCCAAACGTACTTTCATATGGTAAATTTTGAACAAGTTCCGAGAACACAGAACAAAGTAGCAAATGCAATGGCTACAATAGGCTTTCTCCTCGACATCCCAAGCAATTTTCCACAGTTGGAATTTCTCATAGAACAATTGTTGGTTCCTGCCTATGACATTCCAGAGTAAAAAATGGTTAGCGAACTTGTTGGTCCCAATTCTCCCTAGTATCAATACATTCACGATTACCTTAAGTCCCAAACCCTCCCCCCCAACTTGTCCAATAACCAGAGGAATTCCTTCATTCGAAAAGCTGTAAGATATGCCATTGTCAGTGACACCCTTTACTGCCGAAGCTTTTCCAACACCCTCCTTAGATGTCTCGACACTAACGAAGAGGGTACAACCTTACGTGAAGTACATGACGGTATATGCAGATATCATTCGAGTGGTCCTACTCTAGCCAAGAAGATAACGAGACTTGGGTACTATTGGCCAACCATTGAAAAGGATGCAATAGAATATGTCAAGACTTGTCACCAATGCCAGGTTCACAGTGATTTGATCCACACTCCAGTGCAGGAACTTCGACCGATCACCTCTCCTTGGCCCTTCACTCAATGGGGACTCGACCTCATGGGTAAGATCCATCCAACCTCATCCAATGGCCATAAATTCATTATCACTGCCACTGAGTATTTTACGAAGTGGATTGAAGCCATCCCATTGACATATATTACTGGCAAACAAATATCTAGTTCATCCTTAACTACATCATTTTTCGGTATCGCCTTCTGCAATCCATCATCACTGACAATGGACGTCCATTCAAAAACCAAGACGTTTGTGAGTTATCTGAGCGATTTCATATCCAACACCATTTTTCATATCTGTAATACCCACAAGGAAATGGTCAAGCTGAGGCGTCAAATAAAACCATTGTTAAAATCCTCAAAAAGACTATCAATGATGCTGGCCATGACTGGCATATACAACTCAACCCTGCTCTGTGGGATTACCACACTAGCATTTGCACACCTACAGGAGCCACTCCTTTCACCCTATTCTTTGGAGCTAAGGCCATCTTTCCCATTGAGGTTGAAATTCCTTCCCTACGAGTCTCCGTGAAGGGTTTAGTTGATGAAGAGAAGTATAGACAATCGCGCCTGCATGAGCTGGAGATGCTGGAAGAAAGAAGGAAAAATTCCCTAAACCATCTACAAGCGTATCAGAATCGTCTTTGTCATAGTTACAATAAGAGATTCATGGTCAGGAAATTTGACATTAGCGACTTGGTCCTCATGTAGAACCCTAAGAACTAGGCTGACAAAGAAAATCTAGGAAAGTTTGAACCAAACTGGTTGGGTCCTTATGTCATCATATCTTCTTTTGGTTCTGGAGCCTATCAGCTAGAAACTCTAGATGGAGAACAACTGATAGAGCCTATCAATAGTTTACATCTCTGAAATTTCTAAGCACAGCATTAGGAGATCGAGCTGAAAATGACAAAAATACAAAAAAAATGGAAAATGATAAAAAAATCATTGCCTTGATGAAAACCTGGAAAACAAGCATCTTGGCAACACCAAAAAAAAAGGGGAAAATGACAAAATAGTAAACAGAAAAATGATTCATCCAATAGTGAAAACCTAGCAAACAGGTGCTTTGGATAAGTACCATGGTGAAAACCTAGCAAACAGGCACCATGCATAGTCAATCATCGCTTTGCCATCTACTATTACTTTGTTTTCCTTGGCTTAGGATAAAATACATTTCCCGCCACTATCACTCCAAATCGCCATGACATTATACCCTTCCTTTCATGGTTGATAAAAGGTTGACATCAAGTCCCAACTACTGTCCATCTGACACCCTGGCACATCCCTTTTAAGTCCTTTAAAATTGGCTAAGTCTTGGACCTAATTGGGGGCCAAAATTTTATCATGTAACTGTAGTGGAAGTCATGCATGGTCTCAGAAATCACAAACTATCCTGAAAAAAGACCAAAAACATCGCAAAAAGTCTTGAAAAAAGACCAAAAACATCGCAAAAAGTCCTGAAAAAAGACCAAAAACATCAAAAATTGTCCTGAAAAAAGACCAAAAACATCACAAACTGTACTGAAAAAATACCTAAAAATTGAAAAACATCCTAAAGAAACTCCAACGTAGGTCAAAATGTCTGCAAAATCCCAAAAAGAGGGTCACATTTTATCATGTCTGTCATATCAATCAATCTTTGTCATTTGTCCGAACTACATTGTCTCTGCGCATTTTCTACGTAGGAAAGACTCATACTTGAGTCCCTGAGACATTAGGTCAGTCCTTTTAGGTTTGTCAAAATAAAATCATGGCACAATCTTTGGTCATCAAGACAAATTCATTGGTCATGTCGAACTACGAGGTCTCTGAGTGCATGAAGTAGGCAAGGCCATCTGTTGATGAGCCCCCGAGACCACACTAGGTTAGTCCATTAGGGTTCATGTCATTACACTAGCACACATGTCAAAATGTCTTCAAGTCAAAGAGAATCATTCCCAAGTGGAAAAATCTCCTAAAACGAAGTATGACAATCACTTATTCAAACATGACAAACATATCAATAGGCCAAAGAGAACTGACATATAGTCAACACAAGTCAAACTATGGTCAAACTCTGTCAGAACAAGTCAAAATTGTCACAACTAGTCAAACTATCATGCCTTAGGATATTTCCTTCCTAGGCATCATCATTTTCATCTGACACCTTTGAGGAATCCCTTTTGACATTTGGGAATCAATCCTCTTAAACATCAACATTATTCAAGACGTGTCCATAAATGTGGCAATCTTTGGCATTTCGTCATCTTGGCATCATCAAAACATGAAACCGTAGCATCTCAACATCATCAAGCATGACATCTTAACATCAAAACACTTGGAATCCAGACACACTTGACAAACACTTGGCACTTGTCTTTTGGCTTTCATCATGTTACTAGCTTTTCAGCGAGATTTTGACAACAAGATTTAGAAAAGTAGTGATGTATCATGATTGTCTTACCTTGTCATGTTACTAGCTTTTCAGCAAGATCCTGACAATAGGATTTAGAAAAGCAGCGACGTATTATGATTGTCTTATCTTGTCATGTTACTAGCTTTTCAGCAAGATCTTGACAATAGGATTTAGAATTTAAGCAGCAACGTATCATGATTGTCTTATCTTGTCATGTTACTAGCTTTTCAACAAGATCCTGACAACATGATTTAGAAAAGTAGCGACGTATCATGATTGTCTTATCTTGTCTTGGTACTAGCTTTTTAGCGAGATCCTAACAACAGGATTTAGAAAAGCAGTGACATATCATGATTGTCTTATCTTGTATTTGGATATTTTTATCATGTTACTAGTTTTTCAGTGAGATCCCAATAATAGGATTTAGAGAAGCAGCGACATATCATGACGAATGACGCGCATGATTACTAGTTTCTCAGTGAGGTCCTGATTCTGGGATTTAGAAAAACAACGACGTATCATGATAAAGGCTCTATTTTGTATTTTGGCAATCATGCTGCTAGATTCTCAAGGATGTCCTAGAAATAGGAATTAGAGAAGCAATGATGTTTCATGAATTGACGTCTTTTTCTGCTTGTGGTTGATTATGACAAAAATACTGGGGAAATTGTGCTTTTAGTATGAGTCATGATCATCATTTTCTATGACTGCTCGTCTTAAGTGATGGTATGACCTGGTACACATTGATCTATGTCATATCATGGTGTTTGTTGGCCATCACAATAGTCTGCCCAATGATGATTAAGAGCAATCAATATTAAAGACCTATGACACAGTCTTGAAGGATTTGGTCTAGGAACTAACATGCATCTCATTAGGTCTGGTCCTCTTCTCTCATCAGTTTGGTCCTCTTCTCTCATCAGTCTGGTCATCTTCTCTCATCCATCTCATGATGATATCCTGTGACAAAAAAACATGAGTGCACTCATGATCATATAGACATTGCATTAGATCCATACATACACCATCCATAGCATTTAAATCATATACGTTTCATTACATATTGCATTTCACATTATCATTACATATTGCATTAACATTATCATAACATGGCATCCATTCAAATAAATACATTAGGCATATCACATCATTATTATCATCATCACAAAATCATCATCTCATATAAATAAGCATCGCATCATCATAACATCATAGGTAAGCACCATAGATCACATCATAATACCATCATCCATCATAAATCAACATCATGCATAAGTAAGCATCACATCACATATATCATAATGCATGAATCAAAGAACATCACATAACATACATGTAGGCCGCATCAAAACTGCATCATCATATAATACCATCTCAAAAATGTACAATGTCACAGGATAAAGTCAAGAGATATCCCAAAAATGGAGCTCGCAGGCTCAATGGTCTATACATAATGTGTCATAATAACAACAATTCCCCTAGGGTAGACTCTCATCATCCCCTGGTGGCAAAGAGTGTGGAGGCGGAAGCTCTGCCATTGGCACTGAAATGATAGGCAGACCTATACCAACCTCTGTCTGCGCAACCGGCGGAACTGACACTAATAGCATCATCTCCATGGTAATGGACACTGGTTGTCTCACTGCAACCTGACTCGGTGATGCTGACGGATCTACCACTGGTGGCTGCCTCTGTGTTGATCTCTACCTTGAGCTAGTCGACCCATGACTGTGGCTCGAGTGATGACTCGAGGCGTGCTTGTGTGAGTGGTGGGACCTGTGCCCTGGCGAGGTAGACCCTCCTACACTGGTATGACTCCTGCTGCCACTAGTACTCCCTGATTGATGGCCACTGCCTGTCCTCATTTGAGACTGTGACAATGTAGGATCCTGCCGCTCAGGACACACCTCCTACTCATATAGTGTCATGTACTTTCCCAGCCTCGTGCTCACCCTAGCCAGCTCACAAGCAATATCCCCTATAGGCCCTGTGCATAATGTGGCAAACTCAACACACCACTGAGCTAAGTCCTGATGACAGATCACTGCCTGATCTTGCTCTACCCAAGCCACCTCTAGCTCTGACTACAGCACTCTGACCTATGTTGTGCTCTCATCCAACCTCCTCCGTAAATCAGCCACCCTCTGATCTGTTGTGGCATTCGAGGGCAATCTCGAGGATGGTATCTCCTCCTCACCCTCCACCATCCTGAATCTGAGAAGTCTCTCAGCCTCATCCATGGCATCATTGTCCTCATCATCGTCATCCTCGGTCGCATCCTCTCCGCTGACTCCCTCATCACGGGGTGCATCCTCCTCCTGTCTAACCTCTACCACCTCCACCTCCTCCTCCTATCTCCCCTCCTCCTACCTTGGCTGCTCCTCCTTCGCCACAACCTCCTCCTATCTGGCCTCCACCACCTCCACATCCCCTCTCTCCCCCTCCTCCTATCTCTCCTCACCCTCTCCCTCCTATCTCAGCTACTCTACCTCCTCCCTCTCTCCCTCCTCCACCACCTCCGGAATAGCATCTAATGCTACTCTCGCCACACGTGGGCGTACCCTCCTGCCCTATCTCTGAGCATCTCTCCTCCACCTTCGGCCATCTCCTCCATCATCCCCATCATCTCTGTCATCTCCACCCTGAACTTTGTCTCTGCCTCCATCCCTGCCTCTGTCCCAACCTCTATCTCTCCCTCTGCCTCTATCCCTGCCTCCGTCTCTCCCTCGGCCTCTGCCCCTATCACCATCCCTGCCACCTCGCCTGGCCCTCGGCACCCGAGGTATCACTAACCGCCTGTCCACTAGTGTTGGCCCATCCGAATCTATTAATGGCAGTGGTTTGTGTGCCTACCACCATAAATCATAGTTTGTTGTGGTCTCGGGATCAGCTATCCCACCTCTCCATCCCCAAGGTTGGGCTCCTATCCCATCGATCTACTGCTCTGCAAAAGCTACTGGAATGGCTGGCCCCCAAGCATGCTCTTTGGAAGACCGCGCGTACTTAGTTGTCCCTATAGGTACACCCTACTACTCTCCAAACTACCTAAGGACATGCTGTGATAGATACATCTCTATAATCAGTGAAGTATGCACCGTCCTGCCGATCAGATACCGATACTGTCTGCATAAGCTCAGGTGGTCATCCTCATTGTCCCACTGCTCGCAGTCTCTGTATGGTCGCCAGATAAAGGACACCATCGTGTCAATCCGATGCTGCCACCAACCTGTCTTGCCCATCTAGGTCTGTTGTAAAGCACCGGCATAGTAGTAAGCGTAAGGAATCCCCTCGGCCAACTATGGTCTCTCAATCGGCGGATGAAATATGGCTATGTGCTCCCAAGCCCAAATCATCATCAAGGTAGTCCCACACGAGATACTCTCTACTCTCCTGTACACAACCTCGTGCAGCTGATGGTAGAGTGTCCCCAATAAACACGGGCCCTAGGCATACACTATCCTGTCTCGTCTCATCCCAACTAAGACATCTCCCCAGCAAATAGGGAATCTGTGTCCCCAACGGTCAGGAATCAAAATTCTGCCAATCAAGGTCGCTAGGAAAGCATCAAAATGACCATAGTGCTTTGCCATGAACTCCCATCAGATCTTGTAGCCCTGGATGTCGATTGTAGTACCCTCATCATGATAATATGCCCTGAAGGTTTGCTCACCATGGCAGGGGTCATAGATGATCTGCTCTCCTCGGATCAGCACCCGTAAAATGTGGTAGACATCCTCGAGTGTAATAGTAGCCTCTCCCATCGGTAGGTGAAAGGAACAAGTCTCAGAATGCCAATGCTCACACAATGCAGTCAGTATTCCCCTATTCACCCCAATGGTGGGCATATAGGTGACATAGAACAAACCTAGCCACATCAAACGTCATTGCTCTCATGGGCTTAACTAATCAGCAAACCTGAAGGTCGTCGGTCTGCTCTCTCGGGTGTAAATCGGGGCAAGTTGTCTCTATAAGAAGCCAAGCAACACGTCAGTACCCTCTGCACAACTATCACTATTATCAAAAGCATTTAAGGTTTCGCAAACATTAAAATCAGCCATAGCCAAAGTCAAATCCAAATGCGTCACGTTGACTGCAAATGCGTCGCAAAACATCGAATGCATCGTTTAAATATTCAAGTGCATCGCAACATGACAATTGCATCATTTGATTGATCAAATGCATCACATCAGAGCATTTGCATCATGAGATTGACACTTGTGTCACAATAAAGCGAATGCGGCGTTTAAATAGTCAATTACGTCACAAAGTGACGAATGCGGCATTCCAGCTTTCACATGCAGCCTGCAATGGCAATTGTGTCGCAATTTTTTGCAAATGTGGCGCAAAACCTCTATCTCCTCTAATTTACAATATCATTTGTGTCACGACGCATCAAATGCATTGAACGCGAAGATGAATGCGGCTTACGCGAACGCATATGCGTCACGACACATTTGTTGTTTGTCCTAGAAACCTAATTATGACACGCAAAACAAAAAAATACAAAGTGGGACAGGGGTACATACTGCTGGCTCCGAGCCCTTTGGCTACCTGAATGTCCGTACAATCTTGTCGCGATGCTCTGACACTGGAATCACCATCCTCGCTACTCTCCTTTTTTGCTCTGAACTCTCCAAATTTACAAAGTGAATAGTAAGAATGAATTGACTTATACTCATTTATCAACCTATTTATAAGGTCAAAATGATATTTCTCAATTGGGTTATTATTGGAGGCTCATTTGACCAAGTTTGACCACCCTGTTGGTTGTCTTAAACATATCAAGATCCAAAACCGGCTACGCCATTGTCTTTCTAGTCGTCAAATTGACTTATCGGGACCCTTTCCAAATTTTTTTATCGTTGATCCAAAATTTGAAAAATTTCCCGAGGGGGCATTGATACTCTATACCTTCACTGGGGCATGGCCTTGACTTATGTTCTTTGTCATAACGCAACAAGCGACATTATGACAAAGAAGGGAAAAATGTAGACACTTAAAAATGACCTAGGCCTGCAAGCTTCATTTTTACCACTTTTGTCCTAGCATAATTATGACACTTAAATATGTCCTTGGTCCACATTCGACTATTAATTAAATAATTCATAATTATTTAGTTAATTCATGTCCTTTTATTCTTCATGATTATTAAATAAATAAATTCTATTTATTTATTAAATAAGTCATTAATTGTCTAAGTCTTCCCCTAATTAAATAAATTTATAAATTTATTTAATTACCTTTCTTCATTTATTTCTTCATGATTATTAAATAAATAAATCTTATTTATTTATTTAATATGTCACTAATTGTCATAATTAAATGAATTGATTAATTTATTTAATTATTAATCATATCTGCTAAATTAAATAATTATCTTTAATTATTTAATTGTCGAAATTAATATTCATCCCATTTTAAATAAATGAAATTATTTAAATTGTCATCACATTCTTAACTGACAATCCATTTTGGTAAATAATCTGAAAAAAGATTATTTATTATTTCACAAATCCATATTTTGAATTAATTTAATTCAAAATGGTAACTAATCTTCTAAAAAATCAAGTAATTGGACCGATTCTTGATTTTCCAAATCTGATTTTTAGTTCATCTCTTATCTTTTTGATTTTTCGAATCTCATAAATCGGGTAGTCTTTATCTTCTTGATTTTCGAAAATCTTTATTTTCTAATTAATTTATCTCATTTATTCTCCACCGCTGATTCAATCTTCTTTGATGACATCTCGACCACTCACTTAAGGATTTTTCCCTAACACTAGTTAGGGATTATCAAATGTAATATGGACCTCTAATTTTAGGTCTCCATCAAAAGTCAATCTCATCCGTCCATTCAAAATGGTATTTTCCATAAAATGCCATTTTCCTCTCATTTCTGGATTACGCATTAGATATTACGCATTTAGACACACATGAATTATATTATTATTCAGGCATATTTAGGCATAGGCACTTCACTCATATTGTCATAGGCATTAGGCATTTAGGCATTGATCAAATCTTTCAAAGCTTGGTGTAGGACTTAGACTTGTATTTTCAGATTGCTCGCACGTCAAATCTAAGGGCAACACATCAACCAGCAAGCTAGAACGTGTTACAAAGGTGAATCATGGAGGTATTGGCAATTAACAGGTATAATCGTTCTTTCATTTACTTCCTTTGTGTTTTGTAATTGCTTTGGGTTTATTATCTTTTATTGATTTGCTAACCATTGAATCTAATCTCCAAAATTTACCCTCAGTTACAAGTACAGTGGCAGATCATGGCACTCAAAGCCTACATAGACTCACAACTTATCATCAACTAGGTCAATGATGAATACCAAATGAAGGATGATAAATTGAACCCATTCAAGAAATTAGTGGAAATTCTCAAAGAATTCTTCATTGACATCACATTTGAACAAATACCAAGGGAAAACAACAGAGCAACAAATGTTATGGCAATAATCAAATTGCTACTGGATATCCCACATAATGTATCTAAGCAAGAATTCCTTCTAGAGCAGCTTCTCATACCAGCATTCGAGGTTCTAGAGTCTGAATTTGTGTGTGAAATCATTGGTCCTGATGATCCTTGGTATCATGATATATATACCTACTTGAGAATAGGAGTCCTCCCAACCAATATAACCCCAAACCTAAAAAAGAACATTTGTCAAGAATTCATCTTGTTTTGTCATCTTAGGAGGCACCTTATACTGTAGGAGTATCGAGGGAACCTTGTTACGATGCCTTAATCCTAAGGAAGCTTTGATTGCTTTAACCAAGGTACACAATGGAATTTTTGGGCCACATTTGAGTGTTATGACCTTAGCTAAGAAACTGTTGAGGACTGGGTACTATTGGCCTACAATGGAGAAGGAAGCTCGCGACTATGTTTGAAGGTGTGTGCAATGTCAACATGGGGATTTCATCCATGCACCAACTCAAGAGCTCTAACCAATCATAAAACCTTGGCCCTTTTCACAATGGGGGATCGATATCATTGGCAAAATCACCCCCACCTCATCTAGTGGACATAAGTTCATTATCACCGCTACTAAGTACTTCACAAAGTGGGTAGAGGCCATTCCCATAACCTATATTATAGGAAAGCATATTTCCAAGCTTATCCTGAACTACCTAATTTTCTATTATGGTGTCCCTCAAGCCATTATCTCAAATAATGGGATACTTTTCAAAAACTAGGATGTTCAAGAGCTATGCTGAAAATTCAATATCCAACATCACTTTTCTACTCCATACTACCCCCAAGGAAATGGCCAAGCTAAGGCTACCAATAAAACCATCTTGAAAATCCTAAAGAAAATAATCAATGAAGCTAGTCGTGACTGGCACTTACAATTGAACCTCATCCTATGGGCCTATCGAACAAGTATATGCACACCTACAGGTGCAACTCCTTTCTCCCTAGTCTATGGATTAGAAGTCATCCTTCCTATTGAGATCAAGCTCCCATCCTTAAGAATATCATTACAGAATCTCATCATTGATGAAGAATATCAAGTGTCACAATTGAACGAGTTGGAACTACTAGATGAGTGGCACATGGATGCCTTGAATCACCTATAAGTCTATCAGAACCATCTCAAGAGGAGCTACAATAAGAAGATTAGGAGTCGGACCTTTCAATTTAGAGAGTTCATATTTGAGGAGAATTAGAAAAATGTACCAAATCTAGATAGCAAGGAAAATTTTGAACCCAATTGGTTGGGACCCTTCATCATCACAACAAGCTCCAAATTAGGAGCATATCAGCTATCTACACTAGAAGGTGAGCCTCTACAAGATCCCATCAATAGCTCCCATCTCAAAAAAAATTATGCCTAAACTTGCAAGGTATAAATCCAAAAAATACAAAAAAATCCAAAAATCCAAAAATCCAAAAAAATCAAAAAAAGGATTGAAAGCACTAAAGAAAAAAAAATTTCTCTAGTGAAAACCACTTCGGTGGTACTTTGGGCAAGTACCTTGGTGAAAACCTGGAAAATAGGCACCTTGTGTAAATAAGCACTTTACATCCACCATGATCTATATGGATTTTTCTGCATCATTCATCCATCACACTTCCATATCTCCTTCCATCACCCATTTGTGTCCACATCATAGCTTGATCGTGTGTTCGTATAATGATCATTCCCAGAACTACATGGCACACTCCTAAGGTCAATTTGTCCTACCTATATCTGAGTAGTCAATTACATCACATTGGGGGCATGTTCATATAGTTGTATTGGATCAGATTCATGTATATTTTTGAGTCTCATAAAATTAGAAAATTCAAAAATATTCAAAACATATCAAAAATCCAAAAAAGTCAAAAAATTGAAAATACCCAAAAAACATCCAAAACATATCAAAATCCCAAAAATAGGTCAAAATTGAAAAAAAGTCAAAAAAAATATAGTCGTGTTGTTGAACTATGGGTCTCAAAGCTCTGAACATAGGCAAGGTCATCATTGATGTGCCCCCGGGACACCCTAGGTCAGTCCTTTAGGAGTTTGTCATAATAAACTAGTAGTCTAGTTGTTCATTTATCATCAATAAACAAGTTTGTGTCACTTGAACTACGTGGTCTCTATGTGTATAATGTAGGCAAGACTAATTTTTGATCAACCCCTGAGGCCCCTAGGATAGGTCTTTAGGTTAGGTTCTTGATCAAAATCTAAGAAAACACCAAGAACATTGGAAAATTTGAAAATAAAAACATTTGTAAAACATCTTGAAAATACCAAAACAACTTCAAAACATTTCAAAAATATCAAAAGCATCCAAATATTTGAAAAAATCCATCCATCCTATCTCGCTTTCACCCGCAATAAACATTCACTCATAATAAATCATCGTCATCCTCAACCTTTGGTATGACAATCTGAAACAAGTCTAGCAGGTTAAAAGTAAAAACTCAAATGTTAGGGGTCTCAAGTCTAGGTCAATAGGTAAACAAGTTGGTCAACTCTTGGTACTAATAGTCCATCATCCAGGTTATCCCAAATCATCTGATAACATTATGTCCTAGGATGCATCCTTCCTACAATGGACATCAACATCATGCATCACCATAGTTTAGTCTTGGCTAGAGGTATGAAGAACATTAGATTTTTTATTTACTTAATCTTTGTCTTGTTGATTTATCTTATTATACCCATGATCTCTCGATGATGTCTAATCAAAATGATTTAGAGAGAAAGGAATGGGGCATTGATCAGTATCTTTTGTCTATTGTGCTTGTTGGATATTCTTGTAATATAACTTTGGTCATATGTGTTTTGTTTGGTTTGTAGGGAGGGTGTTTTAGGTGTCTTGTTGACCACATAGAAGGCTTTCCTTTCTATGTTTTAGTTTGAGATGTTTGAATTATTTGAACTACATTCTAAATAGGGTTTTGTATTCCAGGTGTGAACAAGGATACTCCTATCTAATGGTCGATTCAAAGTCCATCGCACTAGGTACAATGCCATCCTAGCTCTTTATACCTTGATGTATCATACCTATGTGTGTTATCAAACATAAGGTAAGTAAGCTCTTTTAAAATTCTAATCTCTGATAAGAAAAACATCATCATTATTGCTAATAAAGTCTTGACATATCATGGACTTGTTGGATCCTCTTATCATCATCTCATTTCTTCTTTCATCTCTATGTGCTAACATGGTATCATAATAGTCAACCAAACATCACCAATGCATCCATCCTGCATCCACAAACCATCAGCATGTTGCATATCATTCATATCATTCACATGAATTACATTTTTCATCATTACATAATATAGATCTGTTAGTCTAAGCATCTCATAAACCATACATTTGCATAAAACATCCATTTCATAATCATATAGGCATCATCACATAATCAATACATACATACATATTGCATCATCATATTACACATAGAAAAAATGTTGAAAAGAGAAAAAGAGCATATTATAACATCATCCATTTCATCCATCTCAGATGCATTGCATCATCATTTTAGTTGTTTATGATAATATAGATTGGTTATTCTAAGCATCTTAAAACCAGCTCATTTGCCTCATCATCATAACCATCCATACACCCATCTTGAACCTCTTTGTCATGAGATCGACCCTTAAATCAAACTTTTTTCTCAATCTCTCGAGGGGGCATTGTACCATTATACTTCTTTCTGCTAGGGAAACAATGGGGCATCAGAAAAAATAAAATAAAAATTAAATTTTGATCTCAGCAAGATTATTCTTTGAACCAACATAGCAACTATATTGCTTCAAAGAGGGGGAAAATGTAGACACTCAAAATATCCTAATTGATATCATGCACTAGATTCTGATTAACTAACTTTGGTTCTTCCTTGATCATTTCTTTACTAACCAATTAATTGATAATCTTTATTTAATTAATTCATCAAAATTCTTCCTTTAATTAAATAAATTAACTTTATTTAATTAAATCTTAAATCCATCTTTTAATTAAATAAATCAACTTTAGTTAATTAAATCCTAAATCCATTCTTTAATTAAATAAATCAACTTTAGTTAATTAAATCCTAATGTTCTTCATTTAATTGAATAAATCAAATTTATTTAATTAAATTACTAATCACCCAACTATCCTCTCATTTGATTTAAATAAATCAAATGTCAAATCAACTAACTCCATCTAAGTTAATTAATCACAAATTAATTAACTCCTAAATCCTCCATTCCTCTAGCTTTTGCAAGTTGTTGCACATGTAAATCAATTTATTTGATTTATTAGTTCCTCCTTTTTCCATTCAAATATGACATATTCTTGGAATATTTCACTTATTTCAATTCTCCCTCCTAAAGGACTTTTTCCCTACAACTTGGCATTAAAAGCTCTTACATGTCCTCTCCTTGAGCCAACTTGGCATTAATTCCTCTTACATCCCTCCTTACACAAATCACTTCTTCAAATTCAAATTTCACCTACATGCATTTAACATGCACATTGTTCAAAATGTGCTCCACTCTCCTTCATTAACATGTTGACAATTGACACAATTCCATTGGTCCCTTTTTTAATCCCACATTCTTCTTATTCTTCAATATTCAATCCTTCTTCATTATAAATAGATGCCTTCTCTATTGATTTAGGATCTAGATTTTGATGCAAGGTTATTATCCACAAGTTTATGCAAGTTCATTCACATTTTCATCCAAGTCATCATAGAATTTATCATCCATAGTTAGGTTGTTGGCAGTTTTCATCAAGGATCAATCAATCATCATCAAGCTTATCAAGGAATTGGGAAAGGGATTATTTCCACATCAAAGAAGCACCAATTCCCCTATGGGATGCCAATTTGAGCATTCAAATGAGATTTCATTAGCTTTTATTCGATATTTTATGTTTTTTTCTTGTTCTTATGCTTGAATGAATTTCATAGGGAATGTTTGGTTTAAACTTTTTTGAGGACTAATATTTATTTGTTTGTCCATGTTTGAACAGGTCTAGGCTGAAGTGTTCACACTTTGTAACAACTTCAGGAATGCTATGGCTCTATTTTTTATTACTGGAGATAAAATTTTATCTTATTTAGAAAAGATATCAATATAAAATCTTGAAAGCATGTATAAATCCATTTATTAATATTGGTGATGTAGGTTTTCTTTAGAGATTAAAAACTATGTTTTTCTTGTGGACATATTAAAAAATACTTAGAAGTTCATGATACTGACAAAGTTATATATTACATATAAATATCCTTCACAGAGGTTTCATGTTGGATTCTTACTGGAGAGAGACATATAGCAATTATCAGGTCCAAAAATGTTTAAGTATTGTTGAACTAGGACATGAGTTTTTTTGACACATATGGAAATAATGGAGATATTGTGAGCCAAGGGTTAAGTGATGTGCTACTTATTCAATCCACTTTGAGTGAGAAATTATGTTACCATAACTTTCATATTCTTGAAATGTATGAGATAAATGCTAGGATTAAGAAGGTGATATATTGTTTAATCCTCCTAGTTTTTTTTTCATTATTCCAGTTTAGGTTTGATATGTATCCTTCACAAAACTAACCAAATGTGTCATATACAGCTTGGGCATATATGCCTAGATATTCTAAAGGAAAATTGGAGTCCTAATCTTCAAATTCGAATTGTTCTTTTGAGGTTTGTATTTTTTTAAATTGTAAATGGTAGTAGCATCTAAAATCCTTTTATTAGTGTAATTTAGTTACAAAATTGCTACTATTTTTAATGATTGATATATATTCATCATGTCAATTTGGTTAGCATACAAGAATTGTTGAGTTCACCAAATTCTGATGATCCAGTTTCTAAGAACATTGCAAAGCAATGAAAATTGAATGAAAATGAGGCTGTGGAAACAGGTGAAGATTTGCACTATTCGTCTCTATAAATATTCTATATGTATTATGAATCTCTATTTGCATTATGTGTTTCTCTTTATGGTTGGACCCCTCATCTATGGTATCTTTTATTTGACTAACCTTAGTTCCAAAATAAGCGTTAAGGTGACCAAACTAGTCTTCATAATTTTTATCATAAATCTAAAACTCAACCCAGGTAAATTGACACTTTTTAGGTCCCCTCTCTTGACAAGCCAGACCTCACTAGTAGTTAATTTGTGGAAATGGGTTTCAACATCTTTGTAACTTTCCAGATATGTAACTATGGATTCAAGGCATTTACCAACCTTAACTGTCTCACACAGATCTTTAAATTCATCAACTATTATTTGTTTCACCCTACTAACAAATAGGCTTTCAAATAGTTCATCCCACAGACTCTGAGTGCTTCAAAACAATCTCACACACGCATTGCCATGGAAACTCAACATTTGAACCAAAAACTATTTTTATCCACTCCAAGCTCTCTTCAAATGCATCTAGACTGTCTAATTTTTCTCTAATCAATGTCTCATTCTCTACAAGTTCCTTGTCACTTTTCACAAGATCAAGCAAATACTTTCCCCCAAGCCTATCTACAAAGAGAATATCATCTGCACATGTCTTAAGCCATGCTAAGAAAAACTCTAATATAAATTCACTCATCAAAATCATCATGGTAGCTTGTAGCTTCTCTCTATGAGATTTCCATAACTGCACCCCGTTGTCTGGGTTTGGAATCCCACCAAATACCTATGATCTAGGTCGCTCTGCGAACGTAGTCTTATAAAAAAGAGGCAAATCATTTAGAACCCCCAAGAAGAGTTCCCCATCCTAACATAGTGTTACCTATATGACTCTTACCACATTACAAAAAATGGAACTGACTAACCCCACCTTATTGGTCTATCAACGGAGCTATGAGGGGAGTTCCCTCAATGTAGTAATGTTAGGCTAATAGTGTTAATTATAATTCTACTCAGTTCTTTAGTTATAATCTATCACATTACCTTCTTAACGAAAATAATCTGATTTGATCTTGTTTGTTTGATGATTGGATAATGGTCCCATAATCTTGGTAGACTAGAATGGTGGGTTCAATATCCATATATTGATCTACCAAAAAGGTCTCTATTGTTAGCATGGGTATCTCCAACATGGCCTTTTTCAAAGAGATGTTGAGGTGTTCAATTAATTTTGGGTTGAAGAGAAGATCTCCCTTGACCATTAATATTGAAGTAAAATTGATCTAGACCATTAATTGAGTGGGGTTAGAGTGCATTATAAGGGATGATCAATTAGCTTTTGCAGAACCATGTGGTGTCATTTGGTATATTTGGTAGATTGGCCCACCTTCCACCTTGGTAGTTTAGCTATCCATTGATATCATTGATCATCAAAACCAAAGCATCTTGATTGCTAATCTTGTCTTGTGTTTAGGCAATTAAGGTGGTGGATCCAAGTAATGAATAGGCAACATTTTAAGGAAACTTGGCATAGTAATGTTAACTCTTATTGATCAAGGATTTTTCTTGTAAGGGTATAGTGTTCTAGTAATGAATGTATTTTTTCCATGTGGAGCCTAGTGATAAGTGATGGAAAGTTCGTTTCTCTACTTAATGATGTTCTTAGCAAGTTAGTGTATTGATGGAGACATGTAGATCGTAGCATTTTGGCTACGTGTCACACTCATTTTAATTGTGATATATTAGTAGATTAAGGGGTTGCACATCTTGGGTATCCATTGATCTATTGAAGCCATAGACCTTGATGGAAAAAATTTCTTAGCCATTAATTTGAATGGGTTTTTAGTATTAAAGTGATAGATATATGCTTGATGTTTTGTTGATCACTTGCAACCATTTCATCTAAGGGATACATGTGGGCCATTGATCACTCATGCATTTAAGATTTGTTATCCCATAAGTCAAATTCTTGATATTTAAATGAAAGTAGCAAGGTATAGGATTTGTTGATTCAACTACATGATTAATGAAGAGGGTGTTGAATTCAAGCAACTTGAAATAAGGCTTGGATTTGAAATTGGATCTGTAGACATCCAAATTTGGACACTCAATTTATCCAAATTTATCACTTTTCGTCTAAACATCCTCTTAGCCTAGTTAATTAAATAATATTACTATTATTTAATTAATATCTTTAATTCTGCTAAATCCCTAAGGTATTTAATTAATAATTAAATACCTTACCCTCCTTAATCCTCTTTTCATCAAATAAATTAAATAAATATTACATTTATTTAATTCCTCACATGTCATTTTCATCTAATCCTAATCCATTTCTTAATCTTTTCATTAAGGATGTGCACATGCCTAATCCTTGATTAGGATGTGTCACATCCTCCAACTTTTGCAAGTTGGCTTTTAATCCTAATTAGCCTTAATTATCCTCTAATTACTTATTAATTAAGCCTAATCATTCTCCAAGGAATTTTTAATTCCTTTTTATTTGTCCTAGATTCCCCTCCTTTATATGTGAATTTTTAATTCACATTCCATCCTTCCAAGGCTTCTAGAACCTTGGACTTGTCACAATCTTCACATGTGACCCACCTTGGACTTGTCACAATCTCCACATGTGACCAAGTCCCACCTTTTTGGAGCCCACCTTTTACCCTCTAGATTCTTCCAATCATTGTGAATTTAAAATTCACTTTTATTCACCCAAGATTCTTCCCATCTCCCAATGTACTTGCAAGGTACTTGTACTTTCCTCCACCTCATGTACCCTCTTGACAACTCATCTCCACCTCATATCCTCTTGTCCATTTCACCCTCCACATGTCAAGATGTGAGGGCTTGTGGGTTCTCAACCCACCATAGCCCTTCATCTTGGCCTTGTTGGAGCAATCTTGACCCTTGAATTCTCTAGAGAATTCAAATTCTCCTATAAATACCCCCTCCTCAAGGGCATTTCCACAACACTTCTTCATTGGAGCAACCTCATGCTGCTAAATTTCCTTCTCCACAACACTTTAGATTTGAGCACCCTTATGCTGTTATTTTGCATTCTCAACACTTTTCACTTCCATACCTACATGCTGTCCATTTGAATCCTCAAGCATTTGCAATCAACTAATCATCTTTGCTAGTCATCTTGCTTATAGAATCTTGCATTTTAGTCATTCAATCTACCATCTAAGGAGCACACAAGCTATTCAAATCGAAGGCTAATCAAGGAGCAACCAACAACAAGGAAGGTGATATTGTCCTATTTTGTTTATCTATTTCCTTTCTTATTCTAACTCTCTTTTGGCTAATCTTGAGGTGTCCTTGGTGTTTTGTCTTTCATGTTTCTTAGTTAGATTCACACATTTAGAGTAGCATAAAATATCGAGGTATACATTTCTGGCACGCCCGGTGGGACCCACATACGGGTCTTGCATTTAATCTTTCTTTGAGTTAAGTTT